>JAADYH010000039.1:0-51538 GCA_023338125.1 Phytopythium aichiense | reverse complement strand
GTGCGTGCATCCGTGACTGACGACGGGGTGGAGAAAACGAAAAGGAAGGCGTTGCATTCCTTGAGAGAGGGGCGTACCCCTACGCGGAGCGCCGCTCTCGAATCTAGTAGATCATGGCCTCCATGCGGTTGAGGCGCTCGTTGGTACCGGCTGGCAGCCGGAACTTGATCATGCCTGCGAACGTTACGAGCAGCTCGGCCTTCTCGCGAAGCGTCGCAACGGCCGCGCGCCGCACGTCACCCGCGAGCTGCGTCTTGACGCGATCGGCGTCGCGCACCAGGCACTCCATGTATCCCAGCAGCAGCACGTGGAAGTTCTGGCGGACGCTCTCGTCGAACGCCAGGAAGCGGTCCACGCACGTCGCCAGGTTGCTCGCGCTCTGCGTCGGCACCACCTCGAGCTCGTCCACGAAGCGGATCGCATCCTCGTACTGCTGCTTCTCGAAGATCTCGAGGAAAATGTTCATGTTGAGCAGCGTCTGGAACGCAATCGCCGCCGTGCGCGCGTACTTGTTCGCGATCACCTGCACCCACGGGAAGCGCATCCAGTTGTGCGCGAACTCCTTGGCCTGGCGGAACCACTCCTCGCGTTCCGGCTGGGCGGCGCCGAGCGTCGCGCTCAGCTGCGCGTTCAGCAGAGCAACGACGCCCTCGACGTCGCCCGCAGCCTTCAGCAGCGCGAACGCATCGTGCGGGAGGCCGCGCATCTCCGCCTTTCGCGCAGCGGAGAGGATGAGGTCCTTCACCTCTTCCTCCGGCTCGTTCTTGAGCAGACGGTCGTACAGCCCGCGCGTCCGCGAGCCATCCGTGTTGTTGGTGGACCCGGCGAGCGTGTCGAATTTGCGCGTCTCCAGCAGCAGCTCGGCCAGCAGTTCCTTCTTGTCCACGAGGTCCGAGATGCAGGCGACATAGTCCGCAGCCTCGCTCGCATTCGCGCGCTGGAACGCGTGGATGTACTGGCGGGTGAGGCGGACGAAGTCCACCGTCGTCTCGTCCTCCTCGTCCATCATCGCGTACGAAGACGTGCACCGCAGGAGGCCGTAGTGGTTGAGAGCGATCGCGAAGTGCACGGCTTCGAGCAGGAAACCCTTCGAGCCAATGTACTTGACAGCCTTCTCGAACTCTTGCGTCATGAGGAGGATCTCGAAGTACAGGAAGGCAGACAAGTTGCCGTCGGAGCCCACCTGGTTCGCGCTGCCACTTTCAAAGTGCGAAGGACCGAACTTGGCAATGCTCTTCGCCAGCCGCTCGATCGTGTACGCGCTGTCAGGCGCCGAGTTCGCGAACACGCGCTGGATAAAGCACAGCCGCTGCCACAGGTAGTCCTCCACCGTCGTGAGGATGCGCGGCTCACTGGCGTTCGGGTTTCCGAAGCACAAGAGGTTCACCACGCAGCGCTCGTACGGGTCGACGACAGCGACCGCATCAATCGACGCACTGGTGAGACGCTGGTAGCGGTCCACGAGCTCCTTGTACTCCGTCGGGAACTGCTTGGAGAAGGCGTTCACCGACGCGGCGCCAGTAGGGCCCGCCATACTCTTCTTCTGTTGTGCGCGGTACCGCAGAGCGCAGAGGATGTTCGCGTCAATCGACGCGTCTCCGGTCTGCGAGACGCTGTTGGCCAGTTCAACAGCCTCGGCGTCACCACCGCATCGAAGCGTGTAGTACAGCAGGGCCCACTCGTTGGCGTCGGTGTTCTTGATGTCGGCACCGCTGCCGTTGGCCGCATACCGCGAGCTCTGCAGGTAGCGCACAAACGCGCGCACATTAGCGACCAAGTCGGGCACGCCACCCGTCGCTAGCTGGTGCTTCTGAACGATCTGCTGGACGAACGTGCGGAACTGGTTCTCCAAGAACACTCGCGCGCCAAATGCGAAGCGATGCTTGAGCAGCATCGCCTTGGACTTGTCGGCGTCGCCGTCGCGCGCATCGGAGAACTCGCGCTCCGCAAGCGCCACGCTGCGGCGCGACGCGTCTCCGCCCACGAGCATATCACTCAACAGTTCCCAGCACTTGAGCACGGCCTCCCACTTGGAGCCCACAACGGACGACGACACGTTGCTGGCACACACACTGCGGAAGCTACCCACGACGTCGAACTGGCTGCGCGTGTTGGGCACGCGGCTGTTGTTCAGCTCACGCACCACGCCGTAGTACTTGCGCATCTCCTCGCCCATGGCGCTGTTGTCGACGCCGTGCATCTGAGCAACACGCCGCGGCGCCGACACGCCGAGCCCGGAGTCCGCAAAGCGCGGCTGCCCGGAGAAGGGCACGCCGGTGAGACCGATCCCCGATCCGGCAGCAATGCTCTCGCGGCTGGCGCGCTCCGACGTCGCGAAGACGGAGGCGCTGCCGTCGGACTGCTGCAGTGCGCGCGAGTAGTTGCGGATGCCGAGCTGCTTGGAGCCGCCGAGGTCCTCGAGCAGCCGCTGCTTGGCGCTCTCAAAGTCGTCGATCATGGCGCGGTTCATACGGTCATGTGTGGCCTCGGCCGTGCGGCGGTTGACGTCCTCGATGGCCGTGAGCACGATCATCTCGTGATGGTGCGTCAGGTACCCGTCCAAGTCGGTGGCGCCGAGCGGCGTGTCGGCCTCGTACTCCGGCGCGATCTCGAACGCCTGCAGCTCCCTGGACAGCTTCTCGGCGTCGATGCCCTTGGAGGCCAGCAGGAAGTTGGCGCGGTGGACGCCGCCACCAGCGCCGGGAGCCGTCGAGGTCGCCGCGACGCGCTTCTTGCCCTGGCGGCCGGGCGTCGGCAGCTGCTGGCGGTGGTACAGCTCGCGCGAGGCGCCGTCCAGCTGCTCCAAGCCCTTCTCGATGCGCGGGATGCCCACCTCGTCGATGCCCGTCGTCAGCTTGAGCGAGCTCTGGTACAGCGCGCGGAAGTCCACCTCGTTCGACGCCATCTTGATCGATTACAGTGAGTGTACCGAGACGGGAAAGGAAGGGACGACGCGGACGGAGTGGAGGCGAGTCCGCGGTCTGTACAACGCGGCGCACGCGCGTGGGAGGAGGGAGCAGACGGTCGGAGGGGGCGCGGAGGTGTCCGCAGGTAGTAGTGACGGCGGGGGAGGGCGCGCACGGGGGAGGGAGCGGCGCGGCCGCGGGTGTCGGTCGCTCAGATGTCGGCGCTTCCTGGACGATTCAATTGCCAAGGGCCGAGCGGCAGGCGGGGGAAACGAGCGCAACCTTCACTCTTAGGTTCGTTTCACATCTCGAGGTAGGTTCGTATTGGTGCGGACACTAGGTTCGTATTGGGATGGAATTTTGACCGACCAGCTTGAAGCGGCAAATGGCCGGATTTTCTGCTGGCGCTCCATGCCTTTCTGTGAGTGACGGACTGACCGAGAAGCGTCGTTCGGGACGGTCGTGTTGGCCCCACAGCCTGTGTGTGTCATCTGGTGCGGGTCGAGCTCGCGAAGGTGAATGGGACGCCTGGGCAGGACATCGTGGCGCGTTTCGCTCCTGCAGCCGCCTCTACGAGGTGACGGCGCCGCTCCGTCGCAGATCGAGGGCACCATCCAAGTGCGCAGACGGTCAACAATTTGTCCGAGCGATCGGGAGAGGAGAAAAATATACGTTGAGCGTCCGTCGCTGGACTCGGATCCCTGCGATGAGATGTGATGCGGCTGTGGCTTGTTCATTCCCTCGCTCGCTGTCAATGAAGGTCTCATGATGTCATGCGCACGTGGCGACATGCGTCCAGCATGTTCGCGTTGCCGCCGGGGCTCCTGAGAAGCACCGCTGACACCAGAAAACTATCGAACTGGATGACTCTTGCCACACACTCACACTGAGCACGTCGGTGCCTTCTTGCCGAAAGCTGTGGTACGTGCGCCATGCATGAAACCTCACTGGAACAACCCGTCCGTGCAGGATACCCCCTGGTCGTCATGCACATGCTCGCTCGCCGAAACCCAGCTCGTGAAAAAAAGATGAGCATCTCGCCCCACCAAATGAGGGACGTGTCCCGAATTAAACACGGAGAACGAGGGAGCGGGCGAGAAAGAGGGGGGGGAAGAGGAGCCAGAGTGATGGTCGGTCCATCGTCGATCGCGCGTTGCCGGCCGGAGACGAGGGCGAACAAGGAAACGGGGGCGAAAAGCGAAGAAGCCGCCTCTCGGTGACGCCAAGCCAAGCGACCGCCTCCCCCTCCGCCAGCCGACGCAGGCGCCGCCCCCTCCGCGTGAGCGAGTCGACGATCCAGCGAGGCTTCGAGCACGCGGGCGACACTCTGGGGGGCGAGAGCAGCGAGAAAGCAGAGCAGCAGAGAAGCAGAGAGAGAGAGAAGCAAGGCGGCGTTTCTCCCCCGCGTGCTTCTTACATTCTCCCGACTGACCAAGTGGACAGGAAGGGCGAGCGAGCATGGCGTGGACGTGCTCGGCGTGCGAGTTCGCGGCCAACGAGGACGCGCACGATGCGTGTGTGGCGTGCGGCTCGGAGCGGCAGGAGGAGCAGCAGCAGGAGGCGGCGATGGCCAACGGAGACGCCGGTGACGAGAACGAGGTGGTGGTGATCGAGCTGCCGGCCAAGGAGAAGCTGGGCGTCAAGCTCACGCCGCCCAAGAACGGCGTCATCGACCACGGCCTTGCGATCGACAACATCAACAACCCGCTGCTGGACGGCAAGGTGCAGGCCGGCGACCTAATTGTGGCCATCGGCGGCCAGAATGTCGACGGCATGGGCTTCTCGGAGGCCATCGATCTGATCCGCAAGCTGCCACGGCCGCTCCCCATCGCGTTCGAGATCGACAAGGTCCGGCGCGAAGAGGTTGTGCGGGAGAAGTTCAAGCGCACCAAGGAGAACGACCTGGACAAGGAGCTGACCACGTACGCGGTCGTGTTCGACGACGGCCCCATGGGTCTCAACCTGGAAGAAGCGGTCCGCTACGGTATCGACGGCGCCGTCGTTCGCGCGCTCAAGGGCCAAGCCAAGACCAGTGGCATGATCAGCATCGGCGACATTGTGTACAAGGTGAACGAGGTGGACGTGCTTTGCATGCCGTACACGGAGGTCATGACGGTGCTGCGGAATGCCACCATCCCCAAGACACTGCAGTTTGTACCCAAGGACAAGCTCGCGGACGTGCAGCGTGTCAACTCGCGGCACTCGGAGTCGTTCCGCATCCGCGAATCCACGTCGGCGGTCAAGCAGAAGCTTATGCAGAACCCGCGCTTGGTCAAGGACATTGACAACAGCGAATCGGAGGACAGCCGCTCGATTGCGCAGCTGATCATGGAGAACCAGGCCGCGACGATCAAGAAGGGCCGCATGTACAAGCAGGGTCGTGTCATGCGCTCGTGGAAGTCGCGCTACTTCGTGCTCAGTGTCTCCAAGATGGAGTACTTCAAGAACCCCAGCTCGACAACCTCTCGTGGCGATATGAGCTTCTTGAACCATCGGTGTACCGTGCGTTCGCTACCGGGCACTTCTGATGTTGTCTGCAGATCCCCGAACGTGACGGCGGAGTTCATCCTCGAGCTTCGGGTTGACGATCGCCGCATGGTGATGGCGTGCACGTCCGAGTCGGACAAGAAGGGCTGGATGGACGCGATCAAGCTCGCCATTGATGCTTCCAAGACGGTCAACCGCACCCAGAACCCTTCCGAGTCACTCCGCGAGGCCAAGGCGCTGCGCACGCAGCGAACCGAAAGCCTGTCGATCGAAGGTTCACAGACGTTCCTGGATCGCAATGCTGGTGGTCGTCTCTCGCAGTTCAACTACGAAGCGTTCTCAACCCCGGTCGTCCACGTCGCTGTCATTTCGGCGACGAATCTGGCCAAGACCGCGGTCAACGCTTTGTGTGAGGTTACCGTTGGCGCGGAGACGTTCAAGACGTCGATTGTCAAGAACCAGCGCTCGCCCGTGTGGAAGCAAGACAACTCGGCGTCGTTTGAGGCGCCGAGCGAGGACATGGTCGTCGAGATTCGTGTCTTCAACGAGCACGTTTTCCGCGCGTCGGAGCTAATTGCGACGCTGACGATCCCGCTGCGGTCGCTGCCTAATCTGACGAAGACCACGAAGAAGTACCCGCTCGCGGTCGGTAGCCGGTCGGCTGGTGCCGTGCTGACGTTGTCGCTCGAGTACGTCAACAAGGCCAAGGCGTACCACGAAGACCAGGAACGCGGACGCTTCGACAGCATGGGAGGCATCATGAACGAGCGCGACGAGATGGTCAAGATCAAGGCCGAGGCGCAGATGGCTGCTGATGAAGCATCGCACCACGCCGCCCGTGCTGAGGAAGAAGCGCGTATGCTGCTCGAGCAGGCGCGGAAAAAGGCTGAGGCCGCAATGGCTGCCGCCCGTGAGGAGCAAGCACAGGGCAAGGCTGCGGTCGAAGCTGCGATGGCTGAAGCTGCTCGGGCCAAGGAAGAGGCTGAGAAGCAGGCAGCGGAGGCCAGACGGGCCCAAGCCGAGGCGCAGCAGCTGATTGAGGCGAACCGCCGCATTCAGGAAACGTCGAACCAGGCTGAAGGCCCGTCGGTGTTCGCGCCGTACCGCCAAATGGTTATGGACGGCATGCCCATCGATGATGTCAAGGCGAAGATGCGTGAAGACGGCGTCGACGACACGAGCATCAACGCGTTCTTTGATGGTATTAACTCGTACGACGAGAAGATTCGCGCGCTCCAGGCCGAAGTGGAGAAGCTCAAGCGCAGCCGCTCGACCCGGGTTCGTGAAGAGCCTCGGCCACAAGACATGCTTGCGAACCTGGACATCTCGAGTGACCAAGTCAAGCTGTTGCGCCGCCTGCTGAAGCTCGAGAAGCAGCTGCAGCAGGCTGGTATCGCTGTGGCTGCGGATATTCCGTACGAGGAGGCGAAGGCCAAGGTCGAGGAGATCTCGCGTCGTATGGGAGAGATCGGTTCTGCCGATGTCACGCACCCGGACCCGGCAATTCAGAAGCAACTCCGCGAAGAGTACTACCGCCTCGAACAGGACATGGAAAAGTACAACACAGCGCTGATGCTGACAGACGAATACGCCGCGGAGGAGGCACGGAAAGAGCGCGAGTGGGAGGAAGAGAACTACGAAGACAACGTAAAGGCGCTAAAGGCTGTCCGACGCATGATGCCCGTCGACATCAAGAAGATGTCGGAGGCGGAGCTGGCGGCTACCAAGACGCCCAACGGACAGATGTTCTCGCGCGATATTGCGCGTAAGTTCAAGCGTACGAACGTGCTCGAGCTGCTGCGCATGAACCCGCTGGACATCGCGAAGAACCACCCGTCGCTGTTGGAGAACCTGCGTGTGACGGGTCTGACGGTCACGGAGCGCCGTGCGCTTCACATGCACCTGAAGGACATTGCGGAGACGTGGAAAGCGCAGCAGGGCGAGGAGATGACCAAGAAGAAGTACGAGTGGTTCAAGTCCCTTAAGGAGACCTTCAAGACGGTCGTCAACTCGTACAACAAGCACGTGAAGCAGTACGGGCCGGAGGACAACCACCCGTACGCAACGCGCGACGATCCGGACATCGGCTGCCCCATGATCGGCAAGCAGTGTCCGATCAAGGCGAACCGTTCGCCGGCCTACGACATCGACTACGGCTACACAATCGCCGATGAGTACATGGAGTCGACCGTCCAGAAGGGTAATGTTGACGATGCCGGCGCCCGCGCGCTTGCGGAAGCGCAGGAGCTGGCGCGTTCCAAGCTTGCCAACGCTCGCGCCGACGCGCTCAAGAAGCACTACAAGAATGTGCGTCTTGTGGCAGAGGCCAATGGTGTGTGCGAGCTCATCGACACGACGATGGACCGCGTGGAAGGGCAGCAGCTGCACTGGTTCCAGGACCGGCTGAAGCACCGTCTGAACCGCACGGAGACGGCGGCGACTATCAAGGTGGAGCTGGCTGAGTTTGGCGAGCTTGTGAACGAGATCCGTCTCGCGACGCTCAAGTTTGCGGAGCGATCCGGCATGAACCTGTCGGGTAAGCGCAACCCGGCGACGGACCAGCCGGACACGCGTTCGTCGATCGAGTGCAACCTCATTCTCCTGTACTGCGATGGCGTGAACGACTGTTTTGACGGCATGGACGAGCGCATGGATGAGGTGAAGGCTAGTGACAAGCGCCTGCGGTCAGCAATCCCGACCATGCGCGAGCTGCTCAAGGACTTGCAGGTCAAGTCGCGCGAGACGCTCGGGAAGCTCAAGGACAAGGGCCCTCCGATGACTCGCCGCGTGAAGACGCGTGTCGAAATCCTCAAGGAGGCCAAGGAGAAGAACGCCAGCGAGGGTGGCGGCCCTGCTGCTGCCGCCGAGGAAGCGGCCCCCGAGCGCGCTCCGCACCCGATGATGGCGGCACGTGGCCGAGGCGGTCGCGGTCGCGGCCCGGGTCGCGGCGATTTGTTCTCGCAGATCGCCGCTGCCCGTGGTCGTGGCGGCCGAGGCGGAGACGAGGAGGAGGGTGGCGGCGGCGGTGGGGACTTCCTGTCGGCGATCCGCGGCCGTGGCCGTGGCGGTCCTGCTCGCGGGGGCATGGATCTGATGGCGTCTATCAAGGCACGCGGCGCTGGTCGCGGCGGCGGCGGAGGCGACGAAGGCGGCGGCGGCCGTGGTGGTATGGATCTGATGGCGGCAATCAAGGCGCGCGGTCGTGGTCCAGCGGCGGGACGCGGCGACTTTTTGTCCGCGATCGCCGCCCGCAAGAAGGATTGAGACGGGCAGCCTGGAGAGGCAAATAGACAGATGTGAGGCGCGAGTGAAGGGCCAGAACAAGCGGCAGCGGCGAGCGAGATGGCGATGGCGGGTGGTGGAGGGAGCGGAGGCGGCAAAGGCTGGGTGCGTAGGGAGTGGGGCCATCGTGAGGGCGGTGGAGGCGGGTGTGTTGTGTTGCTGGCTGCGAGCTGGGGGTATGTTCATAGGATTCTGTATGGAGCGCGGGCGGGGAGCGACACCTTCCGCCCCAGCCTTTGCCGCCGCCACGACCTCTCCGCGAGCATCTCCCTCGCCAAGCGGTCAGCCACTAAGAGAGGGAGAGAAAGAGGAAATGCCAATTGACCATACATGTTCCAAGGTGTCGTTCGTTGCTCGCGTCTTCCCTCCTCACTCAGTCGTCGCGGAAGGCGGCGGGCGTCTTGCTCATGACGCCGGCGATGGCGGCCGCCAGGTCCTCGCTGTACAGCACGGCGGCGTTGTGGTAGCGCACCTGCTCGAGCGCGTCGCGGGTCGAGTGGTCGCGCTGGTAGTGGATGGTCTGCTTGATGCCGCGCACCGTGAGCGGGCTCTTGGCCGCGATGGCCGCCGCCACCTCGCCCACGTGCCGCAGCAGCTGCTCCTGGTCCGGGAGCGTCTTGAGCACGAGCCCCATGGCGGCCGCCTCGACGGCGCCGAAGTTGCGGCCGGTGAACGCGAGCTCCTTGGCCTGCTGCTCGCCCACGAGCTTGGGCAGGCGCTGCAGCGTGCCCACGTCCGCGATGATGGCCAGGTCCACCTCCTTGACCGAGAAGACGGCCGACGCGTCGCAGTAGCGCAGGTCGCACGCCGTGATGAGGTCCACGCCCGCGCCAATGCAGGCGCCGTGCACGGCCGCGAGCACCGGAACGCGGCAGCGCTCGGGAGCCGACACGACGCGCTGGAAACGGTCGATGACGCGCATGAGCATCTCGCGCTTGCGGCCGTCGCAGCTCTCGGCGAGCGCCAGCTTCTGCATGGTCGCGAACACGTGCAGGTCCATGCCGCTCGAGAACCCGCGGCCTTCGCCCGAGAGCACCACGGCCTTGACGCTCGGGTCGCGCTCCACCAGTTCGAACGCCTCGCCCAGCTCGCTCCACATGTGCATGTTCATGGCGTTCACCGTCTTGGGCTGGCTCAGCTTGACGTGCAGCACGCCGGGCGCCAAGTCGCCCAGCGACAGACCGACCGTCTCGAACGCCGCACCCGCGATGGCCGCCGCGTCCAGCTTGCGCGGCGGGCCCGTCATCCACTCACCCAGCACCTCGGCGTCCGTCTTGGTCGAGAACGCGGCCGGCGCCACGCGCGAGGCGGCGGCGGCGGTCACGCCCACGCGGCCCAGCAGGCAGCGGCGGGTCAGCGACAGCATGGCGAGGGGCTTGAGCGGTTGTAGATGGCGAATGGACGCGCGCAGGGACTGCGGGCACGTCGGCAAGTGGCAATGGGCCGACTGCCGATCAAATGTGCGCTTGATCCATCAACAAGAGAATCGACTTGGGTTCAGTATGGTGTTGGATCGGAGAGGGCGAGATTCCGACGTGGTTCAACCTGAACGCAAGGTGGTCTAGATTCAACTAGATTCAACTTGATTCGCTGTAATTCTACCTATAGATCTACCTATACCGCGTCAACCTCGACTAGCCTGCCACTCTTGCCGGTGCCGCCGGCTCTGCGCCTTGAGCGCCTCCGACGCCATCTCGTAGCAGTAGAAGGTGACGGCGTTGACGGGGAACGCGCGCACCACGGCGGTCTCGAGGCCGTGGACGAAGATGCGCCAGCCGCCCAAGTGGTACAGCCGTCGCGCCTGGAACGCCATGGTGCGCTCAATGGCTGGGGCCGCGTCCGACACGGTCTGGATCGACGACTTGAGGACTGTCAGGAGCGAGCACACGGTTCAGTCTTCGAGTCCTCGAGCGATGGACGAGTCAACGTGCAAAAGGGCTGGCTTACCGTCCGCTGGGTACGCGAGGGTCCACGAGCCGACGCCGGCGAGCCCTCCGGCGGTGAGCATGGCTGTGTTCTCGTTCACCCCGCGCGCGAGCATATTGCGCTTGGCGTACTCGTAGCTGAAGAAGTAGAAGCCGTAGGTTGGGACCTCGCGCCAGAGCGTGACGCTGTAGCCGAAGAAGAGCCCGCGCAGGCCGTGGCGCGCGTAGATGTGTCTGGCGCAGTCCATCGGGCCCTTGTACCGCGCGTTCTCGTGCCCGTCCTGCACCTGCAGCCGGCACTTGATGAGCTCGGCGGGCGTCAGCGCGACGGTCTGGCAGAAGCCGCCGATGACGCCGGCGCCGAAGACAGACCGCAGCGACGGCGACGCCGGCTGCGAGTCCAGCAGGCGAAGCGAGCGCTCGTAGACGCCGAACATGATGGCGTTCGTCCACGCGCTGCCGAACAGCGGGGACGCCATGCCCTTGAAGAAGCCGCGCGGACCTTCATTACGGAACTGCGGGGAGCATCCGCACCACGCACCGCATCGTCAGAGCCCGCCAAGCACAGAACCCGCGCGCGCGTCGCCCTCACCGTCTTGCCGACACAGTCGAGCGCGCCATTGTAGAAGGCGCTGTGGGTCTGCAAGCGCACCTTGACCTGCTCCACCAACAACAGCAACAGTGAGGACGCCACGACCGCGACGACTCCTCCTGTCCACAGGCGCTAACGCACCGTGTCGAATGGCTGGCCGACGATGATGCCGCTGCAGCCGCCGACGACGCCCGACGCGAAGTCCACCGCCATCGAGTACTCCTCGTCCGCCGCCGCCGCCATCTCCGTCGCTCCGACGGTCTTCCTTTCCTCACTCGACCGCCTGTGCGTGATGTTCAGATGTTCAGTCGACGCCTCCCTCACTTGAAGCGCAAGCCCGGGCCGGGTCAGACCTGACGCAGAACCATTTTGAAGAACCACCCACCCGGCCCGTCTTTGTCATGCGCTCCCGCAACTTTATTCCCACACTTTTTACATCCTCGACGACGTAATTACACCTCTCGATGAATTCACCGGTATTCAAACCGGTACTACCGGTGGAGGGAGGAGTCTGGCGGGCTGGTTGGCCACCCTGCGCGTTTGGTTGGCTCGGCGCGGCCCGCGGTGCGTGAGGCGCATGGTATTCCCGATTCGAAGCTCGGAATTCACGGAGATCCGCACTAGCCGGCAAGCTTTCTTAGACCCTCCACCATGCTCGTCCCCAAGAAGAACCGCATCGCCGTGTACTCGTACCTCTTCAAGGGTGCGTGCGCTTGACGCTTTGATCCTCGCCGCGCGGACAGGAACAGCGCAGGGAGAGGAGGACGGACAGGACAGGAAGGCGCTAACTTGGGCGGCGATTGGCGTGGCGTGATGATGCAGAGGGCGTGATGGTCGCCAAGAAGGACTACGCGCAGCCCAAGCACGAGGCCGTCGAGGTGCCCAACCTCCAGGTCATCAAGCTCATGCAGTCGCTCAAGTCGCGCGGCTACGTCAAGGAGACGTTCAACTGGCAGTGGTTCTACTGGTACCTGACCAACGAGGGCATCGAGTACCTCCGCGCGTACCTGCACCTGCCGGCCGAGATCGTCCCGGCCACGCTCAAGAAGCAGGCGGCCCGCCCCACGCGCCCGGCGGCGCCGGCGGCCGGCGGCTTCGGCCGTGGTCGCTTCGACAAGGACAAGAGCGTCGGCCCCTCGGGCGAGTTCCAGCCGGAGTTCGTACGTTCCAGCACGTCAACTTGGTGGTGGTGGAGTCATGAGTGGTTTGCTGACGCTGTTCTTGCGTGTATGTGTGTTTCCTTGTCAATCACAGCGCCGCGGTGGCCAGGACGGATACCGTCGTGAGGCGTCGAACTAAGTTGGAGGAGAGGGGACTCGCACTCCCGCGAGCTGCCGATGTCTATTTGCCATGCAATAGAACACGCACTCGCCTCTGTCGGCTTGAACCGTGCTCCAAGTGTTGCTGCATGTGCTTTCTTCTTCTCTAGTTTGAGTCTTGCCGTCGTATTCATAGTGGTCTCCTTCTCGTCGGTGCGTTCTCGCGGATAGATGAAGACCTACACGTCTGGCAGCAGGCTGAGTTTGAAGTCGGACGCCTGGTGAGACAGCGAGTTGCGACGCGCCTGGCCGTTGGGCTGCTGCTGGCCCTCGGGTGACGCGAGAAGCGACCCGATGGACGTGTGCTTCTCGAGCAGCAGGCGGATCATCTGCCGCTTCTCGTCGCCCGGCAGCGTCTTCTTGACGCGCAGCGCCATGATGACGCGCTTGCCGGCGTACTTGAGACTCTTCTGCCGCAGCATGACCTGGCTGGCACCCCCAGCCTTGTGCGCCGATGCTGGAGGCGGCTCCACGGTCGCCGACGAGACGGAGGACATGGAGGAGGACTTGGAGAGGTTCCCAGCAACGGCGATCCGCGGGTTCGCTGCTCGCAGCGCCGCCAAGTTGATCGGGTTGATCGGGCTGCTCGAGCCGACGGTGGCCGTGCGGGACTGCATATCCTCGGGGTTGGTGGCCCACATGCCTGTGATGGAACCTCGACTGCTGGAGCCGCTGTCCGAGAACTCGGACAAGCTGCTGCGGTGCGACAGGAACCGCCGAACCAGCGTCTTCTCGATGATGGTGCTCGCTGTGGAGCGCCGACCCGACCTCTTGCCGGGCAGCACGCCGCCACCCGAGCCTCGCCTCTTGAACGCGACGAACAGGTTGCGGCTGTTCGAGTCCTGTGGCGGCTGGTGCCACGCCGTGAACTCGGCGTCCACTCGAGCCGTCGGCACTTGGTCCTGCATCAAGCACAACCGCAGTCGGTCAGCTCGCAGCTCGTGGCAGACGCGCAGCGAGGTGGTTACCGTGACGGTGGCGATGGCAGCGTCTAGTTCCTCCAGCGGCGTGCGGTTTTGCTGCCATGAACGCTGTCAGCAACTGCGCCAGCCTCATCGCAACGGCAAGACGTACGTCATTGCGCAGGTTCGGGTTGGCGCCGTACTTGAGCAGCACGACAACCGTCTTGACGCACTTGCCGCGCACTGGCGAGCTCATCATATCGGATATCGACCATGTCCAGGTCAGCAATGACTATTGCAGTCGATGAGAGTCCACAGCCCACCCACCGGCCTTGTGCAGCGGCGTGTCCTTGCTCTCGCTGGTCGCGTTGATGTCCATCTTGGCGGTCTCGAGCAGGAAGCGCACCACGTCGTCGTGGTCCTTGCGGCACGCGTGGTGCAGCGCGTTGCGCTTGTTGGCGTCCACGATTCCCGCCGAGGCGCCCGCCTTGATCAGCTCCTGCACACACACGAGCTTGCCCGCGTACGCGGCTGGCAGCGCGTGAGCAAAGCGCTTGTCGTCGTGAGCCGAGTCGGCAGCCTCTTCACAAACGCACCCCAGTGCAGCGCCGTCATGCCGAACCGCTGGAGAGAGTAGCGACCACCGACAGTGAGAAGCAGCTCACGACGTTGGGACCAGACAAATGTAGAGGTTAGCGCACGTCTTGCGCGTCGACGTGCACGCGGCGCTTCTTGAGCATGAGCTGCAGGCCCGCCGAGTCTCCCAGCGAGGCGTAGTGCACGAACTCGGCGGCCCGCGCGAGCTGCTTGTCCTGCCGCGAGAGCTTGGAGCGGCACGCACCCATTCCTCTCAAGTGATCGCTGCGCTCACCCAAGGGTGAATGCGGCGACATGGACACCACCATTTTGGGGCAAGCAACGCGAACACTTCAATGCTATCTTTAGCGCCAGCATCCATTTCGAGTGCTGCACTCCGACAATCGCTGTTCTGCGGACACCGATGCGGTGCATGACCGATTGGCGATGATTCATGTTGGGTTTGACTGACACATGCATCACTTGGAGGACTTCGACATGCATGTTATTGGTTTGTTGGTTGGTCTGTTTGCTCTATGGTTGTTCTCCAGCATCATGGTCGCAAGGACTTGCACAGAAGAGTGGGAATATAGAGCCATCAATCGTCTGGAGCACCTTTCCAGCGGGTTGCCCCGCGGTCCGGTGCTCGACAGCCGAGACTTTGCTGTTCAACTGTTTGCATCGCTTTTCCCTTACAAACGGCCTGGCGCGGCCCCATCCGTGAGGACAGCGCGCGCGCGGCATCGGGGCGAGATCGCACGACCCTGGGATCCCCACTGTGAAAGAAGGATCGCCAAGGGTCCAGTTGGGCACGGGACACATGCACACACACAAGTCATGCACGCAGCCGAGCGCTGGTCGGATGACGGAGATGGAGGGAATCGGAGACTGAACAGTTGAAAACGTCGCTTCGGCTCCGATATCCTCGCAGCCAGTCGTTGCAACTGACGGTTCACGTGGGTCTGGGACGGTGTGGGTCGTTCTCGGAACCCAGAAGAACCCACCCACGCCAACAACCCACCCGTCGGCCGTTTCAGGTCGTACCTAGACGGAAAGATACAGTCGTGCGATCGGAGACTGGTCGCGGTGCAACCTCTCGGGGATTAGATACCAGCTGGCGTATCGGATGCTGCAGGATCCGATATATGATTGGTGGAAAATCCAGCCATGCGACGCCCAGCGCCGGTACAGTACCACCGGCCCGCCGCGGGTCACCCATCTGGACGCGTCCATCCTCATCGCACCCACACCTGGCCTTTTTGACGCGACCGACCCGGGTCGAGTCGAGCGGGTCGACCCGTCCAAATGTTCTGGCCAGAAATACACCTGCAAACCCCCCACGTTTGTCGCCACGGAACACGGGGGCAACACGCGACCTCGGGCGTTCCACCGCCAGTTCCAACGGCTCGCAATGTCATGACCACTTTGACGTATGCGTGTATGTTTGCTGCAGATAGAAGGCAGACCGTTGTCTATTCGAGGGCTTCCCTCCCGACTGTCGGTTGTAACGGGCGGCGTCCAGAGGATAATTCCGTCCGGGTCTGGGCCGGGCCTGCGACGACAACCCCACCCGCGACACTAGATCCGACCACCACTCCAGTCCTCCTCTCTCTCTCACATATCGTATTTTCCTCCAATCAACGCTCGATCTCAACCCCGACAGAAGAGGGGGGAAGACCGAGGCAAAAAAAAGTGCGCGCGCGGTATACAAACGCCAAGTGCCTCCGCTCTCCGCCGCGCCGCGTTTGGTTGGGCGGGCCGAGTGTCAAAAAGCGATTCTGGAGGCCCGGCGAAGAAGCCCGAGAAAGGCCCGCGAAGGCTGGGAAGCAAGCGGGGAACGCCGCGCCGCGAGCCGGCGGAGGTGGAGCGTGCGTGGACCGTGGAAGCCTGAGCAGTGAGCAGTGAGCAGAGCAGTCGTCCGGCCGGCGCGATCCTCATCTCTCTCGCGCGCTGACAAAGAAGGGCGGGTCCTCGTGCATGCCCGGCGGCGTCAGCTGCGGTGTTGAGCAGCGTCCCCCTCCGGCGCATTTCGCTGTGCTTTGGCTGTCTTCCGCGCACCTCGAGCTGTCGAGCTGTCGCCCTAGTCCCCCCCGCGCCGCGTAGCAGCGTTTCAGTATTCCCCCAAGTCGCGCGTGATACCATGAGCGACCGTCCGACCCGCAGCGTCACCATGACGGGCCAGGAGCCGCTCTCGGACGCGGCGCCGCTTTCGCGCAGCGCCGTCCTGACCAAGTCGGACAGCAACATAAGCGTCTGCGGCCTGCGCCAGCGCTCGAGCAACAAGATCACGGGCCGTCGCCTCCGCCAGCCGCGCAAGTTCGTTGTGACGGACGTGCCGGATCACGACGAGATGTTCTCCACGCCTACGGCCAGCCCGTCCAAGCTTGTCGCCGCCGACAGCCTCCGCGTCGGGGAGGAGATCGCGAGAGCGCCTTGTGTCCCGACGATGTCCCGAAGGTGCACGAGACTGCTCTCCTACCACGTCGTTAACGGTAACTCTGGTGCTAACCACGTGATTCGCTTCGGATCCGCCGTGAACAGGAAGGGCAAGATGGAAGTCAAGGGCCGGTTCACGATCATCGATTGGTCGCCGGACTCGCCGGCGGCCTCGCCGTTCCACCACGAGCTGAACGTCAGCGCGTCCAAGATCGACTCGCCTCGGAAGCGGATGCTGCGGAAGCAGCTGAGCAGCGGTTCGAAGCACGGCTCGGCTGCTGGCCCCACCGCCTCCCAGCAGACTATTAGCGCCATCAACTACGCTCGTGAGCGCCGCATGCTGTCGCTGAACGCGCCGTCCACCTCGGCCGCTCCGCCGACTCCGCGCGCCAACCTTCACATGTTTGACAACCACCTGGCGTTCCTGGAAAAGGAGAGCACGGACATGAAGAGCACTCTCGAGAGCATGGTGAACACGAACGCCCAGTGGATCGAGATGCTCGCCAAGTCGGGGCTAAATCTGTCACCCGAGTGCACGTCCTTTCAAGCGAGCGAGTCATCCACGGTGGATCCGACGGTGGTGGCCCCGGTGGTGGCGACCGCAGCCCCGTCGAACCTGGCGGCCAGCATTCGCCGCCCGTCATTTGACGCCAAGTACCACACGCTGGAGATGGCTTATGTAAGTGCTGATCTTCTCCGGAGTTGTGTTGACACGTTTGAACCGTCGGAGCTGACCTTTGTGATCTGTGGACGCTCTCGCAACCGTAGATGGAGCTGCAGAAGAAGTACGAGAACGCGCTGCGGGACAATGAGCGGATGGAGATCAAGAACATCATGCTCGAGACGCGCCTCCAGCAGCAGGTGACGCGTGCGGAGAGCCTGCGCGCGCAGCTGGAGAAGCTGACGCGGTACACGGAGAACCTGATCGGCGACTACTCGGAGCCCAACTACACTGGCTACGGCTCGGACCTGAACTCGCTCTTCGGCGAGCAGTCGTCGGTGGAGGTGGACGAGGCGTCGCCCACGGCCGTGGAAATGAGCAGCGAGTACGACTTCAACTACGAGGCGCTCAAGGACCAGGAGCACGCGTCATCGCTGCGACCAAGGAGGCGGAGCGACGAGGAGGAGTGCATCTCGGACACGAGTAGCGAGCAGGACATGTCAAGCGGCTGCGAGTTTGTCGACAACAATCGGCAGTTCGGCGACGCGTTCTTCTGCTTCGACGACGACACGCCCCGGCCCGCGGGCCTCACGACGGCCGACTTGTCGTCGCTGCCCGCGGTCATGGTGGACCCCGGCGCGCTGCTCGGCGAGTCCAAGACGAACACGAGCTCGTCCTCGGACGACGACATGATGGCGCCCCTGTCGAGTCCGGACGACAACCAGCGCACGCACGAGTTCCCCGAGCCGCACGGCCTGAGCAAGGTGAAGGCCCTCAAGCGGCAGGGCAGCTCGTTCACGTCGATGAACATGTCGACCGTGTCGTCCACGTCGTCCCTCGCGAGCTTCGGCGCGCAGGTGGCCGCGCTGTCGCGCTCTAAGGACGGGTCCTTCACGGACCTGCTGGCCGCCGCCATCGCCAAGCAGCGGCACGAGCTCGTCGACATCGCCCGCAGCAGCGAGTGCTAGCTGCTTGCCGGCGCCACCCGGCCCCCTCTTTTTGCCTGTCGTTATTATTTGGAGTAAATAGCAACCTCGCCGCCCGACGCCATCACCACGCCACCGCCGCGTTCCTCCGTTCTCCGTCTTGCTCGTGCCAGCAGTGTGCCAGCAGTGTGTCTCGCTAATATTACCACGGACGTTCAAGCAGTTCACTCGTCTTCATGCGTCTCCTGCAGCCTCGAACAGCTCGCGCAGGTCCTGCCGCGTCAGCCTCGCGCCTCGCCCGCCGCCCCCTCCACCATCGTCCAGCTCGGGGTCTCCGAGCAGCGCGGCCGCGAGCCGCTGCTTCTTGCGCTGCAGCGCCACCACGCGCTCCTCGATGGTGCCCTTCATGAGGAAGCGCACGACGCGCACGGGCCGCCGCTGGCCGAAGCGGTGCGCGCGGTCCACCGCCTGGCTCTCGAGGCTCGGGTTCCAGCTCGGCTCCATGATGAACACGTGCGTGGCCGCCGTCAGGTTGAGGCCCAGCCCACCCGTGCGCAGCGACAGCAGCAGCACGTCCAGCGCGCGCTCTCGCTGGAAGCGCTGCACCACCACGTCTCGCTGCTTGCTGCTCAGTCGCCCGTCGAGCGTGTCGAACGCGATGGCCGACTCGTCCGAGCGCCTGGACGCCGCGCACGCGTTGTGCAGCTCCAGCCGCTGCGCGATCAGGTCCAGGAAGGTCGTCCACTGGGACACCACCAGCGCCTTGTCGCCGCGCGCTGCGAGGGTTCGCAGGTCCGACAGCAGCGCCTCCACCTTGGTCGACAGCTGCTCGCACCCGCGTGGGAACCCGCCGCGCGCCGCCCCGCTGCTTGGCGCGCACACGTCGCGCAGCAGCGCCACCTCGCCGGCCGAGAGCGTGGCCGACTCGTCGACGCCGTCGCGATGGCTCGGCGTGTCGGGCCCAGTGCCACTCGCAAAGCCGCGCAGCCCGCGACTCCGCGTCTCGACCTCTGCTATCGGGTCGCTCGTCACCAGCGCGCAGGCGTCGCACGTCTGTCGGAGACGGAGCAGCAGCTCGAACACGTGCATGAACTGCGGCGCCTTGGCCGTCGTCCGGACCGACATGGCCGTGGATCGGGAGCCCGACAAGTACTGGAGCACCGTGCGCTTGGTGGACCGGTGCAGTAGCAAGTAGAGCGCGCGCTCCACGTCCGTCGCGAACTCGAGCGCGCGCGTCTCCTCGACCTTCTCGGGCAGCGCCAGGATCGGCGTGCGGGACCCCGGCTCGAGCGTGTTCTTCAGCCTGCGCAGCATGATGTGGGGCACGAGCTCGCGCAGCGTCGTGTCCACGTCGTAGTCGCCGCCCATGCGGTCGAGCACGTCGCTGGCGGAGCAAGACGAGCTGAGGAACTGCACGAGCGACGCGAGGTCCTGCGAGCTGTTCTGGACCGGCGTGCCCGTGACGCACCATCGGCGAGAGCTCTTGAGAGAGAACGCCGCCTGCGCGCGAGCACATGCCGCGTTGGTGATGAGGTGGCTCTCGTCCAGGATCACGCGGTGCCACGCGAGTTGGTGGAGCTTGGACGTGACCACGCTCGCTGCCGCCTTGCCTCGTCGACCCGGCCGGCGGCGGCTGGTGGCCGGCGTCAGGCGCGCGGCGAGCTGCCACGGCGTCGAGCTGGAGCTGGCGTTGTTGGTGTTCGGAGCAGGGGTTGCCGTTGCTGTGCCGCCGTTCATCTCTTCGTCCTGATCCGAGTCGTCGTCTTCCGAGTCGACATGCCTCGCGCGGGAGTACGGGCGGACCTTGCACTCCTTGAGTCGGAGCGTGTCGTACGTTGACAGCACGACGTCCACGCCCATGAACTCGTCGGCGGTGCGCACGCTCTTGCGCGTGGATCCCTGGTACGTGACGACGCTCAGGTTCGTGCGGCTGCGCAGCTCGTGCTCCCACTGCGTCAGGATCGACAGCGGCGTGATAATGAGCGTCGGCGGCCGTAGTCGAGGGATATTGGGGTTGTCCGACGCCTCCGACTCGAGCCGACAGGCCTCGCGTGACATGCGCAGCGACTCGCAGATGAGCGCAATGCAGCACACCGTCTTCCCCAGGCCCATCTCGTCGGCTAGGATCCCGCCGCGGAGACTCGCCGCCATCTCCTCCACCTTGGCATCCTGTTGACGCCTTCGTCTTCCAGCGGGAGTCGTCACTGTAGACACCAGCGCTTCTTCTGATGGAAGGGAGGAGGCGGAGCCGCGCTCGCGGTCCAGCATCCACTGGACGGCCTCGTTCTGGTACGGCTGCAGCTCCACCGCGTACTCTGGTCGCTGATACGGGAAGCCAGGCGTGCGCTCGAGCGTTCGACGCCGGCGGGCGAGGCGCTTCCTATCACTGGCGAACCGATACTCGACCTGCAGCGGCAGCTTTGTCCGCATCACCTGAGGCTGCGGCGCCTCCTGCTCTTGCTGCTGCCCCACACTCACCGTGACGGACCGAGAACTCGCAGCTCGCGGTCGTTGGGAGAGGCGCCGCCGCCGCCGGGACCGCGGTTGCGGTTGCGTCAGGTCCGATATCTCGAGGTCTTGGTCGTCGCTGGTTCTGGAGTGGACTTGATGGCGCTCTAGTTGATCGACTTCCATATCCTCGACGCCTTGATCGGCTTGAGCTGGCCCAGTGACCACGCGGTCCGCGGCTTCCGTCGGGGAACTCGGACGCGCAGCTGCATCGTCGAAGCCCGTGCCAAACTCTGGCTCGGGCTCCATCCCACTCACGATGCTGGCAGAGTCTGTCCTGGAGTTCTCCGACTTTGCTTGCAGCTGGGGCTTGTCACAAGGTTCCAGCACCGTCACATCCGCGTCGCTGTCGTCGCTGTCACTGAACGTGAGGAACTTGGAGACGCGCGGTTCCGCGTCTCTGACGACAGCAGCAGCACCGTTGGCTTGACGTTCACTGTGGATTCCATCATGGACTCCGCTTCCCGCATGCGTCGAGCTATCATGAGGCCTGGAACTCTGTGGGCCGCTTGAGGTCCCACGCGATCTTGGAGTCGGGCGTTGGGCATCATTCTTGGTCCGACTCTTGTCATTGTCCTGATGGCGGACGCTCTCCTGGAAGACCGAGCGCTCGTCGTCGCTCAGATGCATCGACTGCATCGACTCGTCTAGGTGGCACATGAGCGGGGCCGTTCGGTCACGACTGGAACTTGAGCTCCCTCCTGCTGCGCCTTGGCCCTTCCCGCTCGACTCCCGGCCTCTTGCCTCATCACCAGGAGCAAGTGGCGTCTCCGCGAAGCCCGCGTTTATTGCTGCGGCGCTTGTGTCCGCTGGCTGGATCGGCGACGGCGCGAGCCCTCCGGCAATAGGCGACAGGTCGGCCATCCGCGCCACGAGACGCTGCGACGCCAACGCCTCCGTGGGCGAGCGCATCAGTTCATCAGCGCGCTGTCCACCGCCTCCCACACTCGCTACGTGCTCCATGTCCTGAGATGAGAAAGCCGGGAAGAGCGAGGGCTGGCTGTCTCCTCCGCTTTCCTTTCCTTCGCACCGTCCATCAAGTGTTAGCGTTTGCTTCCACACCGCGCTTGCGTCCTCTCCGTCCAACACGCACCTTGTGGGGTCCGATACACGTATGACACGTCCTCGAGCAGGAACGCGCTGTCGTCGGCGTCTCCTCGGCGTGCGCCTCGCTGCGGCGTCAGGCTGTGCGCGCGCTTGCGGCCACCGGCGGCCGACCGCGCGCCGATCTCGAGCAGCAGCTTGCGCAGCTCGCGCGTGTCGCTCGGCGAGACCGCCGGCGCGTCATCCAACGCACCGGCGCCCAGCGCGGAGGTGATGGCGCGCCGCGCGAACGCTCGCCAGTCGCGCTCGTACTCGCGCTGCCACGGGCCGGGAGCCGTGGTTGCCGCCATCGGCACTGGCACCGCTTGTGGTTGTTGCCTTGGTTGCCGTGGTATGAAAAAAAGGCGGGAACCACTTAGTGACATTTCGTTTCAGCGTGACATAACTGACTGCAGAAATCAATATATTGGATATTTGAATGATTTAATCAGTAATTGATACGAGGATCTTTTTTTTTTCGAAGCATTTCGTTTCCAATATCTGGTGTTATCAAATATGAAATAAGGCGTATAAGTTGACATTTTAGCTCAACTACCACTTCTATGTTGGTACTATACGTAAAAAGGGTGATGCACCTGTTTTAAAACATATATATCTGACACCCTTTTCGCCAAAGTGTTATAAATATTTATATACCCGTTCGTTTGACTTTTGTATGTGGAGCGGGTGAGTTTCGAATATATTTCTAAAAAGAGTAGTAAAAAGGGTGATGTGTGTGTTTAAAAACACGTTTTTGATCCCTTTTTAGATAATATCATAATATGTTGAAGGATGTTGAAAATATTCCAAAGGTATTTTATAACTCAGTCACAAGAACAAATCGGATGGAAACGAGTCTCGAAACTAGTGATGATCGGCGGATGGATCTCAACTGTTGACAGTGACGGAGCGTCGACGCAACATGTGCCCGACAACGCGATCTCCCATGTGATTCGTCGGTGTATTACTGTGCTAATCTCGTGCCGAGCTGCCGCATAAATAAAGGAGCTGGAGTTGTGATGGTGGTGGTGGTGTGGGAGTGTCTATCCTAGTGGTGGTGGGTACTGTCGTCGTAGCGACGACAGTTAGGCGAAGCGCCGGCGCTTGGCATCGCCAGCGCTCTCGTCATCGTCGTCGTCGTCGCGCGAGCGGGTGAGGCGGTCGCGGGGAGACGGCGACTCCGAGTCGGACGCGAACAGCGTCTCGCTCTCGTCGGCCAGCAGGCTGGCGCCAAAGTCGTCAATGTCCAAGGCCGCCGCAGAGCAGTCCTCTTCCTTGGCGTCCTCGGCGGAGGGGCAATAGTCAAACAGCTCCTCCACAGCCGTGGGGCTCGAGGAGACGGATGCCTCAGGCGCTTGGACAGCGGCAGCCGACTGGTGGTAGTACACGTTCTGCAGCAGCGTCGACGCCTTGGACAGAGAAGACTTGGGGATGACGACGCTGGCCGACTGGAGCAGTACCTCGGCCGCGAGCTTGTCACTCGAGAGGCCGAACTCGGTCTCGGCGACGAGCTGGACGGCGGCCAGCGCGAGGCTAGAGGCAGCGCAGCCGACCGAAACGATGTCCTGGAGTGCCAGCTCGAGCACCTGGAAGACCGAGGCGAGGCAGGCGTCGCGGTCGCGATCGCTCTTGGCGGGCAGCAGCGCCACCATGTCTCGGGCGAAGGAGAAACAGTTGGGCGGGCTGAAGTGGAACTGGATGAGCGTGGCGAGCTGCTGCTCGGCGTCCAGCATGTCCTCGCGCGAGAACTTGCGCTCGCACATGATGGCCATCTCGGCGATCAGGATGGGCCGCGCCTCGTGCACCTTTGTGGCGACCCAGAGGCAGACCATGCCCATGAGCTGCAGCGCCGCGCGGTCCACCGACGTGCGCGAGAGGAACTGGTCCAGGAAGTGCATGGCGTTGGCCACCGAGTCCATCTGCAGGTCGAACTCTCTGGCCGTCTGGAACATCCAGTGGCAGATCTTGCGCCGCCACGAGCGCGTCATGCCGTGACGCTGCGTGCGCACCAGGTACGCCGGGTCACGCACTACCGAGCAGCGCTTCTCCTTCATGAGCGACCAGTAGAGCGGCTCGAGCTTGGGCGTGAGCGTCGCGGGTGCCACCGGCAGCGCGCGGCGCAGACTCGTAGGGGAAGCAGAGCCAGGCATTCTTGACGAGTACAGGGGGGGGGATGACACGCCACACGATCACAAACGGACACGGAAGTCGACCTTCCCGACCAACAGGCAGGAGACCACCGAACGGACTGGGGCTTGCCGGACGAGGGGGAAAGCGCCGAATGGGCCCAGGCGCGCGGCGAGCACGGAGGCGAGGGGGAGGCGAGGCGGGAGGGGAATACCGGTACTGCGGGGCAAGGTTGCCCGCGAAAAGAGATACGCTCGACGTGGCCAATGCTTGCGGGAGGGGATGGAGCGGCCGGCAACCCTGCCCTGCCCTGCCGCCTTTGATTGTTTGTTGCGCCGGGCCCATGGGCATACCCGGGCACATATACCCGCCCGCCCAGGTGTCGGGTGGGCGGGTGGGTGTGCGTGTCGAGGACGGCCCGACCGGGTCGGCCTTGCCGTGGATTGGCCATAAATCGATCGATGACAGAGTTTCAGCGAACCGTCGTCGGTAAAAGTGTGTGACGACTGGGGTTTCAGCGAATCAGAGGAGGGAGAGCGCCGCCATTGGGCGGAAATGGCGCCGGCGGGCGGGTGGGCGGTCCCCCCAGCGAAAAAAGCGAACCCATTCGTACTTTGCAGACGCGTGGCGGTGCGCCGGGTTGACCCGACCCAAGTCGGGTCGGTCTTGCCAATCAGCAGTCACATCACCGGGGATGGGCGGGTTGGGGGAGGCCGGCCATCAGGCGAGCCACTCGCCAGGCAATGCCAGTGGCATGGCAGCAGTGCAGAGACCGAGGCGCCAAGCTGGCGGAATGGACATGCGCGACGCCCACTTCCTGCTTCTTGCGCGTTGCGTTCTCTCTCTCGAGCCTCCTCATGCGGTTGTCGTCGGCCTCGAATCGCTCGCATTGCCCCGCGAGATCCGCTGCGAATTCATGCTGCTTTGAGCGAGTGGAATGCTTGACGTTCGAAGGATCCCGTTCGACGTCGACCAAAATTGGAGGGGAGGAGGGGGATGGCTGCCTTCCTGTCATCCTCCCGTCCTGCATGCCTTCCCCTCCTGGCCGGCTGACGCGTTCTTCACCGACTGGCGCCTACCGTACGCTCGTCGCGGGTGGATCTCCTTGCCACGGGTCCGTCTTTGGCCGCAGCACTGGATGCAGCCAGCTGAGATGGCGTCGGCGCCAATCGGAGCGCCGCCATGGGAAATCATTCACGCGCGCAAAAGCAGGGGGAGCTCCATGTCTACAGTGCGTAACACAGGCGCTCCATTGGCTGGCAGCACATCCCCGCGCGTCGGGCGGCAACCCGTCAAGCCGCACCCGGGCCGGACCCGAACCAGTGCTCGGCGGTTCAACTCGGGCCGATCGTGAGGTGCGCATGGGCCGCCAGCATCGACGCGTGCGTGGGTGTATCCAAGGACTCCGCGTGATACGCATTGCGATAGCTGTGCTCCGTGGGTGCGCAGAGAATGTGATAGCTCGACCAGAACTCGCTTTTACCGGCTGTGCTCGTGCGCGCACTTGGCGCGAGGACGGCGCTGCATGGGCTCCCGCTTCTGCTCGCTGCAACCCAACGCTCGGCTTCCCAGGGGGAGGAGTCCCACGTGGCATGATGCCGACAGGATGCGGCTGCTTGCTGGCAGAGCGCGCACAAGCCGAACCGGTAAATGGCAAGTTGACGCGGAAACCGGTTGCGCTGTCTGTTTCGGTGACGAACCGGTCTCGACGGCAACCGCACTTCGGTATCTCTACCGGTATTAAACCGGTATGATCCGCTTGGGTATGGACGTCGGTACAATTTCAGGACACGTGCTGACAACCGGTATCCACCGAGAGCGCATGAGCGTCGACGCCTCGCCGTGTGAAAATCGAGCACCTCGATTGGGCGACCGTCGTCCAATTAGACACCCTCGCCTCGGCCTGCGTCATCCCCGAGGGGAGCACGTGCCCTCAGCTCCCGAGTGGACCACCTCAGCCTGTTTTCTCTTGCATTGCGGATAGTCTGCACGTGTGGACAAGCCAGAGGACCAGATCGAGGCGGGTGCCGCTGCTGGATGAGCGCGATCAGAGCACGTTGAAGTGTTGCGCCGCCTTGAGCCGCACTTCGACGTGGCAAGGGACCCGATCGTCGCTTGCGCGCGTCACCGCGCGCTGCTTTGGCGTGCATTGATGGGCGTCTTCTTCTCCTCCGTCAAGACACTTGTTCGAGTCAGTGATTAATATCACTGAGATATTCTTTCACTGTTTTGTGGATACTTTATCGAAGCTAATATACAGTAGGACCATGTTTTAAATATCGGCCCGGCTGTGCACAGCAGATCGTGCGGTCGTGCCGAATCGAAAAGCACTGTCCGTGACGAGCCCAAACTGTGCACTTCAATGTGTCCAGCACATGCCTCCAAAAGCAGAACAAAAAATGCAAAAACAAACCGAGTCCCTGGGATTGACACACGAGCGCGCTCGTGGCTGGCAAGACGACCGGACTCAAAGTTTCGAAATCCGGACCCTCGCGTGGGTCGTTAGTTACCCTCTTGTCACGCTCCATCATCCATCGGTAGCGACCTCGGCATGGAATCAAACCCCCATGTCTAATCGGACAGCCTCAGCCACTTTCTCGAAGACGCTTCTGCACTGAATGAGGCTCCGCACTGTCCCTCAGCTGCGCAGCCCAGACTCCCCCACCACTTGACACCGCCTGCTTTGCCCTCGTTTGTGCCGGCGCCATCACGTTCTGGAATCCTTCCATTGCGCGACACATGTCCGCGCCTGTTTCCCCGCATTATCATAAGAACTGTGCCGGCATGTTCGTTCATTCTTTGACAATCAAACCGTCGGTCTGAATGTGAATGTTCTGTTCACTGATGACGCGCCAAAATCTCCCCAAATTTGACGAAAAAAGCAATCATCACGCCCGAAACGCCAATTCTCTATGAAAATCAAAAGATGTTTCTCGAAAACGTCGCAAGTCCACCTGCGCAGCCTGAATCCCCGCCCAACCCGATACACTCCCTCTCGCACACCGTCCTTTCCGCACTGGCTATTTTACGCCAAGGTGTTGCACTTGTGGTTCGGGGTCGGAAAACATTTTGGCCTTGCTTTTCTTCCCAAGACATCGATCGTCCCCCCCCTTTTCCTCCATTCCGCCTTTTCTCGCCCAAGCCCAAGCGCCGTCAAGTGCTGCGCGCGTCCCCGCCGCTCCGAGCTGATAAGCCCACGCGCCTCAAAGCTGCCAGCCCTGCGTCGCTAGCAACCACCTGCCTGGTTGTCTGCCTAGTGCCGCCACCGGCCGACGCCCTGCTCCCTGCGCCTGTGCATCGACCGACCCGCGTGCGCGCGCGTCCGTCGCTCTCTCGGTCTCCCGGGCGCCTGTCGGGCCGGGACCGCGTCTTCTTCCTTCTCAACCTGCGGAGCGGAGAGCGAGAGATCGGCACGGAGCAGCAAGCACCATGGGCGCGGCGGGCTGGCTGTGGTTCAAGAAGACGGACGGGAGGAAGGATGCCGAGTCGGCCAAGAAGGCCGCGGCCGTCGCCGGCGCGCGCTGGCAGGCTGTCGAGGGCGTCACGCGGGCGAAGAGCGGGACCAAGAAGCACTTTAACGCACTGCGGCTGCACGGGTACTCGGTGGCGAGTGCCAAGGACCTGCTGCACCAGACGGTCGTGACGAAGCTGTACCCCGCCATGGTGCAGCTCAAGCTGTCGCCGCTGCGTGGCTGCGCGCTTGGCAAGGACGCGAAGGAGAAGGAGTCGGTGGTGGAAGTCGAGTCGGAAGATGCTGCGTTCGCATACGTCGCGGCCAAGTGGCTGACGAGCGAGGCGTCCCAGCGCTTCGCCGAGGAGGTCACGTGCATGGCGGCGGACGACGCGAGCCGGTTCCAGATGACGAGCGATGGATGTGGTGGCGTGTATTTTTTAACGGCGGAGCCCATGTCTTCTTCCCGCCAGAGCAAGACGAAGAAGATGAACCCGTTTGGTGTCTTCAAGCCGCGCGACGAAGAGTACATGGCGCCTAAGAACCCTCGCGGGTATGTGAAGGAGAATGCGGTCGTCGGCGTCACGGAGCACCCCGTGAACAAGGGGTTCCGCGTGGGGAACGGAGCGCTCCGTGAGCGCGCCGCGTATTTGTTGGATGAAGCGTATGGGAACTTCAGCGGCGTGCCCGTCACGAACGTCATGGTGCTGAACGTGAATGGAGAAGACAAGGAGGGGTCGATGCAGCGCTTTGTGCCGTCCGAGTGCTCGGCGGAGGACATGGGAACGCTCAAGTTTTCGATCCCGGAGGTGCACAAGATCGGCATTTTCGACGTGCGGCTGTTCAACACGGACCGTCATGCGGGCAACATCCTGCTGACGTTCCGTCCGCACGAGCAAACGTACGAGATGACGCCGATCGACCACGGATTTTGCCTGCCGTCGTACAAGCACTTGGATGGTGCCACCTTTGACTGGCTGCAGTGGCCGCAGGCGCAGTTCCCGTTCACCAGTTCGGAGCTCGATCATATTGCCTCGCTGGACGCGACTCGGGACGCTGCGATGTTGCGTGCCGCGGGTATTGAGGAGGAGTGCGTCGCGACGATGCGTATGTGCACGGCGGTGCTGCAACTGGGGGCGGAGGCGGGCTTCTCGCTGTTCGAGATCGCGAGCTGCCTTCAGCGTGAGGGCGACTTCTCGTCGCCGTCCAAGCTGGAGGAAGTGGTGGTGGAGGCTGCCAAGGTCGTGGAGGCGGCGCGGGGGTTGACGGAAGCGGACGGCGCCGCCTTCTTCGACGCGCTGGTGGCGGAGGTGTCGGCGGCTGCGCTCGGCATGTTCGCCGACCAGCCGAAGAAGAAGGTGCGCAGCATCAGCTGCTTCACGTAAGCCTCCTGCCGCCCGCGCTGCACATGCAGTAGTGTTTATATGTTTTGGCTGAAGAAACATGAAGAAACCCGGCGAGAAAGAGGATGGATGTCAAGATAACAAGAGCAGAAACAAGAGCGCCGCCGACGAGCGAGGCGGCATGTGGCAAGGACGTGCAAGATCCGAACGACCAAGGACGACGGCGCAGGACGGCGCGAGCGGTTGCGAGCGAGACGATGAAAGGAGAGGGAGAGCCTCATCCTCACCGCCGCCACCTGCCAGCGCACAGCACCCGCGCTCCAGTTGGGGGGGGGGAGGGGGTCCTCGTGGACTGGCGCCGCGCTCTCCTCGTCCTGTGGGAGCCTGCCGCTCCGACACGCCCCCTTGAGGTCCGAGGGCCTTGCCAGTAGTATAGCAGAGCGAGAGTCATTGTAGATGTAGGGAGAAACCGAGAAACAAGCGCCATGCAGCGCATGGAACGAGCCCGCCACCAGCATTGCCGTCCTGACCATTGCCCACCCTGCCACCTCCACGGTCTCAGCTCTTTCATGACGACGTGCCATGGGCGTTTCTTGCTGTCGGTTTTCGGCCCTCACATGTCTTCCAATGCCCGCGTCGCATGCTCTGCGGTGGCTATTCTCGGTCCGCGGGTGGGCGGTTTTGCTGGCCGCGGGCGTTGGTTGCTCGTCCGTTCCTCGCCTCCGGTCTCTCCGCCTGCGCTGCCAGTCCCCGTTTCCTCTCGGCCGCGACGAGAAGCGGATGGCGAGCCCCGACAAGGTGGGGCTGCTGCAGCAGTCCCAGTCGCAGTCCAAGCGCGCGCTCAAGCTCGAGCTGGCGCGGCCGCCCGCCTTCTCCACCGACGACGACGATGACGGCGGCGACGACGCCGGCGGCAGGCTGCTGGGCCGCAGCGACGGCGACGAGGACGACGAGCAGGACGGCGGAGACCACGGCCGCCGCCGGCTGCTCGCCAACAACTTGTACATCGACAGCCCGCGCGGCGCCGGCCCGGACGAGTCGGACCTGAGCGACGCCGAGATCGCGCGCCGCCGCCGCGTGGGCGTGGCTGTGCTGGCCGGGCTCTTCCTGTCCATCCTGACCTGCGTCATGCTGCTGCACTTCCTCTCGACGCAGGAGTCCTTCGGGTAGGCAGTTCAGTTCGTGCATGGTGATGAACGGAGTGCATGGCTAACGAGGGTCTCCGACGGCTGGCAGCGCGCTGCCGCCTATCATGCAGCGGCTCATGGGGGCCACGACCACCAAGGGCGTGCGCGAGTCGCTCGAGCAGTACACGGCGGTGCGTCTCCTCTCCTCCCTGTCCTTGACCACCTTGACGCCGTCGCCACTGACGCCGACCGCCGTGCTCTCCAGGGCGTGCGGCACACGGGCTCGACCGGCAGCGAGGACTTCGCCAAGTACATCCGCGCCAAGGCGGTCGACTTCGGCGTGGACGAGAGCTTCATCAAGCTCGACCGGTTCGAGGTCCTGGTCAACGAGCCCGAGACGCTCAAGCTCGAGCTGCGCGCGGTGCCCAAGAAGCCCAAGGCCGGCTCGACGGCGGCCCCCACGCCGGCGCCGACTTCGACTCCGCTCGCGGCCTTCGACTTCGTGGCGGCCTTCAAGGCGCGCGGCAAGGCGTCCAAGGCGCGTGCCGCCTTCCCGCCCTTCCACCTCTACGCCAAGAACGGCTCGGCCGCCGGCGCGCTCGTGTACGCGCACTTCGGCGGCTCGGACGACTACGCGGCGCTGCAGCAAGCCAACGTGAGCGTGGCCGGCCGGCTCGTGCTCGTGCGCATGGGCGGTGAGCTGTCGCTGGCCGCCAAGGTGCTGCTCGCCGGCAAGTTCGGCGCCACCGCCGTGCTCACCTACAAGTGCGTCCTCTTCCCCCTCCTCCTCCTCTCTCCTTCTCGCTTCTCTCGGCATGCCTGACAGACTGACCGACGCTCAAACCTACGGCTCCAGCGACCCGGCGGACGACGGCGGCAAGAGCGTTCCCGAGGGCCCGTGGCGAGCTCCAGGCGAGGCGGCCTACGGCTCCGTGTACATGGGCAACGGCGACCCGTCGACGCTGGACGGCGGCTCGGCCTACGCGGCGGACCGCATGAGCGTGGACGAGGTCTTCTCCGAGAACAACACGTTCAACCTGCTGCCGGCCGTGCCCAGCATGCCCGTGAGCGCGGCCGTCGTGCGCGAGCTGCTGCAGCACGCGGCCAAGCAGTCGGCGGCGTCCAGCAACAAGACGGCGCCGGCCGTCTTCGGTGACCGCTGGCCCACTGCTGGCGGACTGGTTAACGCCAGCTTCTCGGTCGAGCTCTTCTCTGGCGCTCGGAGCGGCGCCGCGGGCGTCGTGGCTAGCATGGAGGCGCACAACAAGTACACTCTGCGCAACGTGACCAACGTGCTCGTGACGGTGCGCGGCACGCGCGAGGCCGACCGGTACGTGATCGTCGGCGCGCAGCGAGACTCGACGACGGCCAGCGCCGCCGGCGTGGGCTCGGGCAACGCCGTCTTCCTCGAGGTGCTGCGCGCGCTGGGCGACCTGCTGGCCAACGGCTGGCGGCCGCACCGCACGCTGCTGCTCGCGAGCTTCGACGGCGAGCAGTTCGGCTCGGTCGGCTCCTCGGCCTGGATCGACCGGCACTTCTCGCACCTCAGCGGCCGCGGCGTCGTCTACCTCAACATGCACGACGTGGTGCGCGGCTCGGGCTCCCTGCACTGCGAGGCCGCCGCCTCGCTGCGCAAGAACGTCTACCTCGTTTCGGCCGCCATCGCGCAGCCCGAGAGCGAGGTCGACGTCGCCAGCTTCTTCACCGGCACCGCCACGCGCCGCCTGGACGCCTCCACCACGACGGTGGCCGTCTCGGCGAACGCCGCGGCCGTCGTAGACGCCGACATGGCTAGCGAGGACAGCGAGACGGAGGAGGAGTCCGGGCTGTCGCTGCTGCCGCTCAACACGACGTTCGGACGCGAGGACCTGCCCGAGTCGGATGACTCGGTCTTCTCCTACTGGCTCGAGCACACGCGCGCGCAGGAGGGCAGCAAGGCCGCCGAGCTGCCCAAGGTCGACCTGCCGGGCACCACCGGCCGCATCTCGCCGTTCCTGGCGCGGCTCGCCATCCCGACGGTCGAGCTCGACTTCGACGGCGGGTACCTGGGCGTCGAGGGCTCAACCAACGACTCGTTCGACTGGATGACCAAGTTCGGCGACCCGGGCTTCGGCTTCCACCGCGCGGCGGCGCAGCTGTACGGCAGCGTGTTGCTGTCCTTCAGCGACGCCATCTTCCTGCAGTACGACTTCACCGAGGTGGCGCGCGACCTGCGGCACGGAGAGGCCTACCTGGTCTCGGCACTCGCTCGCGCAGGCATGGCGGCCAGCGTGCCGCTGACGCGCCTGCGCGCCGCCATCGAGAGCTTCGAGCACGCCGCCGTGGCCGTGACCGAGGAGATGCACGAAATGACGGAGGCGATGGCCAGCGTGCTCAGCGGCGAGCTCGTGGTTGACTTCAAGCGCGTGCGCGAGATGAACACGCGCCTGCTCATGACCGAGAAGGCCTTCCTGCTGCCCTCGGGCCCGCCGCGCGAGCCGTGGCTCAAGCATGTGAGTGTCTCCCCTGTGTATTGCTGTGCTGGAGCGTGATGGCGGATGGCTGACGCTCGAGTCGTGAATGTGGCAGGCGCTGTACGGGTTCTCCGAGTGGGACGACTACCGCGCAGGCTTCTTCCCCGCCGTCACGCAGCAGCTCGCGGACGGCAACTCCATGACGGCGCGGCGCGAGCTCACGCGGCTGTGCGTGGCCATCGAGCAGGCCGCCGACACGCTCTCGACCACGGTGCTGTAGGCTGTAGGCGATCAGGAGCCCCCCATCGAATACACATCGCACATGTATCCGAGAAGTGAGAGCGCGCATTCCATCGACGAGGACGACCAGACATGCTCTTGAATTCCAGTTTATCAAACGGCCCAAGGCGATGAAAGGCACAAGCCTGTCGCCCGTCCGTCGGTCAGACCGCCACGACCGCCACAGTTAGCACTGCGACAACTGCTGGTGAATGACTCAGTCCAGCACGAAATGGCCGCCGCGGCCGAGCGCGAAGGTGCTCAACGTGTCCATGTCGGCGTCGTGCTCGCGGTTGATCTCGCGCACAATATCCTTGATCGAAAGCATGCCGACCAGGTTCCCGTCGTCATTCAGCACTGGCAAGTGGCGAATGTCCTGCGAGTCCATTCCGTTCAAGGCACGGCACCGCGTCAGTGAGCGGCAAGTCAGCTGCGAGCACCCATCCATTCACGACAAGGGGCGTACGCTGGAGAGCATCTTGGTCATGAGCTGCGAGGGCGTCTCGTCGGCCGCGGCCGTGACCAGCCGCGCGCGGATCGTCATGATCTGCGAGACGGGCGTGGTCTTGGCTGTCAGGCCCTGCAGCTCAACCTTCTTGAGGTAGTCGCGCTCTGTCACGACGCCCGAGAAGTTGCCCTGCGCGTCGCTGACAGCCAGGCAGCCGAGGTTGATGCCGGCCATGCGCGTGACGGCCTCGAAGACCGTCGCGTCCTCCGGGATGACGAAGTTCACGCCGTGGTAGCACGACTTCTCCATCATGTCCTTGGCCGTGCCCTTGTTGTAGTGGTACGCGCGCGCGCCGCGCACCGCCGACGCCGCGCTCCGCCGCGCGAACCGCGTCACCAAGAGGGGCATTGCTGCTGCTGCGCTGAGGCTACAGAGACCGGAGTGGCGCCAGCGAGCAGGGCGCGAGCAGGGGCAGGGACGACGCGAACTGGGGACCGAAGGAGCGCCGGCGGGGGGGGTGAGCAAAGGCCGAGGAAGACAGCGATCGCCTCCAAGCAGGGCGGCCGCAATCGCTCGCGTTTCTTTCCCGCTTCTTCAGGTTTGCGCGGCAGCTCGATCGATTGTGCGGGACGCGAGAAGCCTGCGAGACCTTTGCTTGAAGTTGCACACATATCGGTTCTCACAGGTTTACATACCGGTTATTGAAATGTACTGGAGATGAACCGGTATATTGCAGTAGAAGACGGCTTTTATTCAACTAATACAGTTCTAGCACTACTGTTATCTAAAATTACAGCCTCCGATCATCTTTCCTCTCCCCATCCCCTAGCGGGAAAATCCACTCTTTCAGTCCGACGTGTCACGTGCAACATTTATCTTAAAACAGTGCTTCACCTCAGTACTTTTTACACTTGGCAATTGTACCAGTCGGCGTCCAGAGTCGATCGAACGGACGCGTCACATCAAGACGCTGCTGCTGGCCCCTTCCTCCAAGCACTTCCTCCCTCTCCGCGCGCGCCTCCCCTCGGCCCATGGACCAGCCCGCGGCCGGCGAGAGCGCGCCGACGCCGGCGCTGGCGCCTCCCAAGCCGCGCACGGCGACGGCGCCGCCCCGGAGACTGCGCAGCGGTAGTGGCAGCGGCAGCAATAGCAACGGCAACACTGGCATCGGCGGATCGCGAGCGCTACGGTCGCGCTCCGGCAGCGGCAACGGCGGCGGCGGCGGTATCGTCGTGGGCACACTGCGCCGGCGCCACCGCCTGGCGGCCTCGCACCAGAGCTCGCTCAGCGAGGAGGAGGACGGCGACCGCGTGGACCCGCCGCCGCCTCGAAAGCCCAAGCGTGCGTCTGCCGGCCGACTCGCCTTGCTTTCGCCGAGAGAGACGGCCACGCGCTGACGCCTTGTCTGTTCTGTGGTGTCGCAGTCAAGAAGCTGCGCCAGCCGAGCCTGCGCAACGTGGCGTCGCTGGTGCGCGCCAACCTCCGCAGCGCGCGCGCCGTGAACGGCAGCAATGACAACTGGTCCACCACGGACGACGACGCGGACGCCGACTCGGGGGCCAAGAAGGCGGGCGATGCCCAGCCGCAGCCGCAGAACTCGTTCGCGGGCGTGGCGCACCAGGTCGTGACGTCCAAGCGCGCGGCGCGCGGGTTCCTGAGCATGTGGCCGCGTGCTGGCGGCCTCGGCGCCGGCCAGCCGCTCGTGTACCGGGGCATCCACATGGAGAAGAAGAAGCTGGACCTGCGCACGGTGGCGGCCGAATACAAGGAGATGAAGCGGCGCCAGTTCTACCAGGAGCTGATCGTGTACCTGGGCTTCCTGGCCGTTTTCTTCTCGCTCGTCGCGTGGCTCCCGGTCGAGGACAGCTTCCAGCAGAACGACGTGGTCGGCGCACTCACGTGCCGCGAGGAGGGTGTGTGCGACGTGCACTCGTTCGCCGACCTGTACGACTTCGCCGAGACCATCCAGGCCCGTGTGTGCAGCGGTGGAGGCGGCGACGACGGCAGGGAGACCGGCGCGCAGTGGACGCGCGTGGGAGACGTGCGCTTCCGCCAGGTGCGTGTGCGAAAGCAGCAATGCCGCATCCACGGCGACTGGGTTTCGGACTGCTACCCGTTCTATAGCGCTGCCGCGGAGCACAAGGCGCCCCTCACCGGCGCCGACGGACGCGAGTACGCGTGGCAAGACGGGCTGGGCTCGCTGCGGCCACACCTTGCGCACACGTCGCTGCTGCTGCTGCCGCTGACGTGGGCGACCACGACGAGCGCGGCCGCGTCCATGGCATCGGACGCGACCGACCACGCGAGCTACGAGCGCGACTACGGCACCGGCGGGTACGTCGTGGACCTGTGCGCGGCCGCCGTGGACGACCTGCAGGCGGACGCATGGCTGTCGCCGGCGACGCGCGCGCTGTCGCTCGAGTTCACGCTGCTCAACCCCGTGACGCGCGTCTTCACGATCGGCCTGCACGTCTTCACCATGCACCCGTCGGGCCACCTGGAGCACTTTGCGCACAGCTCACACCTGCGTGTCGTCGGGCTCGAACGCAACGAGATTGTGGACGCCGTCGAAGGCGACGAGGATGGGAGCGGCACGGGCGGAGGTACGGTGCTCGGAGCGGCGCGCAAGGTCGCGGGTGCGATTCGGACCGCGCGCGAATGGATGGACGGCCGCGTGGCGCTCTGGGTGGCGCTCGTGCTCTTCTTCGCGACGTACTGCATGGGCGAGGCCGTCGAGATGGCCACCATGGGCGTCGGCACGTACCTGTACTCGGACATGTGGAACCTGTTCGAGCTTACGCACCTGGCCATCCTCGTGTCCGTGCTGGTCTGGGCCGTGCGCTACTATGTCGCGTCTTGGGCCTTCGCCGCGCACTTCGCCGCGCTCTTGCGGTCGAGCCCCTCGGGCGGCATCACCATGGCCAACTCGGCCATCAACACCACCACCTCGGCCGCTGTCGACGATGGCGGTGGCCCTCAGTTGGACCACTCGAGCTTGCAGCTGCTGCTGACGACGTTCCAGCAGCTGACGGACCTGGCATCCATCGCAGCGGCCTTCTCGCTGCTCAAGGTGTTCAAGTTCCTGCGGATGAACTCGACGCTGAACCTGCTGTGGCGAGTGCTGGGCATGGCGCTGCGCGACCTCATGGGCTTCCTCGTCATCTTCAACCTCATCTTCCTGGGCTACTCGGCCATGGGCAGCTTCGCGTTTGGCTTCGCGCTCGAGGAGTTCTCGACCATCGGCCGCTCCTACGGCACGTGCTTCAGCATGCTCGCGGGCGAGATGGACTACGCGCGGCTGCGGCAGGCCAACCCGCGGCTCGCGCCTGTCTTCATCGGCAGTTTCGTGGTGCTCGTGTTCCAGATCCTCGTCAACATGTTCGTGGCCATCCTGTCCGAGTACTACGAGGTGGCCAAGAACGGCGCGGACGGGGAAGAGGACGGCGGCGACGGCGTCGAGTACGACGTGCTAGCGCGGCTGCGCAGCTACTGGCAGGCCGTGTCGCCCACGGTCGTCATGGCGCACAAGAAGGACGTGATCCGACTCGTGCCGCGGCAGACCGTGCGCCTCATCTCGACCAACCTGGTGGACCAGGAGGAAATGCGTCAGCGCGCGCGCAAGCTCTTCCGGGGTGCTGTCTGGCGCGTCGTGGCACTGCTGCGCTTCGGCATGAAGTTCGATCGGCGGATCCAGTTCGGCGACCGCAAGACGCACGCGCACGGCGGGAACGCAAACGGCGGCGCGAACGGCGGAGGCGCGAACGGCGTGCCCGACAAGGATGCGGTCACGCACATCCGTCTGTCAGAGAACTTTGATCACCAGACCATCAAGGACATGATCCCGATCGGCATTACGATCCGCCTGCAGGGTGACTCACTGCTCGGCGACGGGCTCGCGCTCAAGGTGGTGCACCACAACAAGCTGTCGGTGGAATGCGTTGTGCTGGGTGCCAACGACGACGCCAGCGACGACGAGGGGGACGCCGAGTGGGACGAAGAGAGCAGTAGCTTCGAGGATCTTGCAGATGACAACGGCGTCCGTCGCGGCGTTGGCGGCGCGTTCGCTCCCCCGCGCACGCTGTCATCGCTCGGGTCGCTTGGGTCGTTCGACGACAGCGACGTGGATGGAAGCGCGACTGCTTCTGCTGCCGTCCGGGGACCCCGCCGCCGCCTACGTCGCCGGCCGCGAGAGCGAGTGCTAGAGCTGCTAGGCGGCGAGAAGCTGCGCATCCCGTGGCAGCACCTGGCGTACCATGTGGCGCGCACGGTTGTCAAGGAGCTCAAGGTGGCGCTGCTGCAGGCGACCAAGCTCTGGGGCTATGCGCGGACGCACCGAGTGGTGAGCGACTACCACCTGGGGCTGCTATTCAGCAGCGTGCTGGCGGACGGGCGTGAGAGCCTGCGGTTCGACGAGATCTCGCGCATGCTGGACTTATACCTGCGCAAGGACAAGCGGCGCGCGCTGTGCTCGCAGTCGGAGGTGCGGCAGGAGGCGCTGGACGTCATGTACCGCTTCCGCATGTGCCTGATCGATATGCCGTCGCGCGAGAAGGAGGGCCACAACTACCGACCGAAACCCGTGGATACGTCCAAGGTAGAGCTGGGCCACCTGGAACATCTGGGCGACATGCTGGCACGCAACTGCCACGATATGTGGGCTCTGGAGCGGCTCAAGCAGGGCTGGCAGTACGGCCCGACCCGCGACGACGCGTCCAAGCGGCACCCAAACCTCGTGCCGTACAAGCTGCTGTCGGTGGAGGAGCAGGCCTTCGACTACCGTTCGTCCGTCGAGACGCTCAAGACGATCGTCTTTATGAACTACACGATCGTGCGTGCGAGCCATGCGGGCTCGAGCGGCAGCGGCAGCGGACGGAACTTTTCTCGCTCGCCGTCCATGATGTCGGCTATCGACGACGGCAGCAGTGCCCACGGCGGCGGCAGCAGCGGGTCGCTCGTGAATGGGCAGCACGGCAGCGGCGGCTCGGCGACGTTCGCGGACGCGCTGGATGAGGACGAGGTCGCAGGCCGGGATGGCGCGGACGGCGACGCTGCGTCTGCTTCAGCTAAGGGCAAGCCGGCGGCCATGCCGTCGCTGCTGCGTGAGGCCATGAGCTTCCGGCGCAGCAGCCTGATGGAGGACTCGCCATACTACACGACGTACGGCGAGGGAGGCGTGGAGGTGTACAGGCCGTTGCCCATCGACACGTCGAACGTGGAGCTGCCCCCGCGGCTGCTGCGACTGGTGGACCTGCTGGCCGAGAACGCGCACGAGGTGTGGGCCAAGGGCCGCATGGACGAGGGCTGGACCTACGGACCCGCGCGCGACGACGCGGCCAAGAAGCACCTGTGCCTCGTGCCCTACGTGTTCCTCACGGACGAGGAGAAGGAGTACGACATCAACATCGCCAAGGAGACGCTCAAGACGCTGCTCGCCATGCGCTTCTCGATCGTCGACCGCTCCAGTAAGTACTAACTAACGGCATGTGAATGTGTATGGGGAGAAGGAAGCGCAGTTGTGGTGCATTCTCGAGCTATGCTCAAGCCAGCGAGTTGAATCAAAGGTGGGGCGTTCAATCCCAGCCCGGGAGAAGCCCTCGTTCCGACGCGTGAAGAGTCTTGCCGTTGCGCACATTTGGCACGCATGCTCAAGATATCGGAGACACCTTGAGATTTGGCTGCTGGTCACATGACGACACAGTCAAAGTCGCTGCTGCTGCTGCTGTTCTGCTCATTGCGGTAGCGCGCCATGTCCTCGCGGTACCAGCGCCGCTCGCGCGCCAGGTCTTCGTGATGCCGCTGACGCTCGCGCTCAATCTGCGCGCTGTACCGCTCTTGGAGCTCCATCATCTTGCTCGTCATGGCGAAGTGGTCGCGCCGCATGGCCTCGATCTGCTCTCGGAGCTCCTGCGTCTGCCGCTCGAAACCCCGCACGTCGATACTGCTGACAGCGCCGCGCGGGATGACGACGGACGGCGCGCGGTGCTCGATGAAGTTCTTCACCTCGTTCGGGAGGTCGATGATCTCATTGTCTTGCTCGTCCAAAGCCGAGAAGGAGGGGATGAAGTAGATGTACGGCGTCGTGTACTTGCCGCTGTTGATGAGCGTCGCCACCTTCTTGAACTCCTCGCCTTGGCGCATCATGGTCGCGTACTGCCGCGGTCCCAAGTTGTTGATCAAGATGGCGAACGGGACGTCTCTCATGTCGATCGAGTCCAGCACGCGTTCGATGGTCGCGAGGTCATCGCTCACCACACGTCCATTCTGCAGCCGCACCATGAAGAACAGCTTGTACGTGCCCGGCTCGCTCAAGGCCGTCTGGATCGCTTCCGCAGCTTGGCGGACGATCGCGCGGTCGGCGAGTCCAGGGGTGTCCATGTAGGCGATGTTGTCACGAACGTACTTTTGGTATTCTTGCGTGAGACCGCCACCCCAGTTGACGCCCGAGTCGAACACACGCCGGCCGACCATGCAGTTGATCAGCGTGCTCTTCCCCGTGCCAGGGTTGCCCAAGAAGAGGCGGTTCTCGCGCACAGTTTCGCGTTTCATGGTGGTCCCAACGAGCGCCGAGTGCGTTCCGATGTGGTGGTCGGTGACTCGAGCAATGCGGTGGACACCGGTGCTGGCTTGGACAGCCCGACGACACTCCTGAGCACGCATTTGCGCTGCGGTGAGCCAGCTTGTCAGCATGCAAGGGATGGCTGCTGCAAGTGGCAGAACCACGCTCCCTGACTCGATGAGGAAGCACTCGGATCGATGGGTGCGCGCAGATCTTCGCCGGTCGCCATGCTTGCCCCAAAGAAAATCCGTTGCCTTTCGTGTTCACACACGCCGATCGCCGATCCAGAGCAGCACAGCGAGCAAAAAGGGCAGCCACGCACGCCACCCTTCTCCCGCTGCTCAATGCAGGGTGCAAATCATCGGCATGCAGCGAAGTGCATCGCTTCAAGTTGCGCCAATCCTCCCACCGCTCGTGGCGACGGCGACACGCGCGCTGACAAGAAGAGGCTGCTTCCTTCCAGCAGTGCTCGCAAAATCCATCGCCGTGTTTATCGAGTACGCTCAAGACACACCTGCCATTGTTGGATTTGCATCCCCCAAAGCTTTGCCAACATGTCAACAAGCTCAGGACCCTCGCTCGTGCCGACGTCGAACGACGCCGACATCACCACCGCGCCACTCTATCCAGCAATTGAGCCGCATCTGCCGGGGGTAGACGTCAATGCACTGCTCTCCGTGTTGACGCGGGCAATCAATCAAAAGTCCCAGACCGTCGGTACAATGAAGCGCCTGGTCCAAGTTCTCTGCGCGTCGGCAGGAACACCGGACAACTCGACAGCTCCAGGGAGTGTGAACCAGTTGCCCGACGCAATCGCCGCACTGCTAGCGGATGCGAAGCGAGACTCGCAGACACAGAAAGACGCCGTTGAGCAGCTCCAGCGCACAAGGATCGCGAGAATGCCCTCCGACATCGAAGACAAGGCGATGCACCAGGAGCAGACCCAGCTCACCGAGAGCACCTCTCGACTCAACGTCCTCTTCATCGGGAACCCCGGGACTGGAAAGAGTACGCTGATCAACTGCCTCCTTGGTAAAGCAGTGTTCAACTCGGGGATCAGCTACGGCAGCGGGCTCACCAACAGCTTTGATGAGCGCCAGCACGACGGGGTGTACTACATGGACACGCCTGGACTGGCTGACCAAGTGATTGAGAAGAAAGCCGCTGCTGCGATCACGACCGCGCTCCGACAAGGTGGGCAGTACAAGCTTTTCTTCTTCGTGCGCCTCCAGCATGGGCGTGTCGTGAGCGACGACTTGGTCACGATCGAGCGCGTGCTCGACACGATCGACTCGGATGCCATATGCAACTTCTCCATCATTGTCAACAACGTGTCACCGAAGACGTACGACATCATGCAGCAAAAGGGTGCCGAGTTCTTGCAAGTGATGACGTTGATCAACTCGGGCAAGTACGTCACACATCACTTCATCTTCAACCCACAACTTCCAGCACTCGTTGAGCAAGACAACGCCACCGCTCAGCTGCCTGACGAGATGCACTCCTTCGTCCGGGACGCGCCGTGGATGGACCTTGAGCCGCAGCAAGTCGAAGAAATTGACACAAGCGACTACCGGGCCCTGGCTGAACGCCTTCGCTCCAACCTGGAACTGCTGCAGAGCAACAATAGAGAGAAGGAGCACAAGCTCCGCGAGCTCCAGAAACGGTTCGCGCGACGAGACCGCACAGTGTCCCATGCTTCATATCGGCGCTCCGCAAGCCACGACGTTCATCACGACGTGGTAATGGACGGCGCAGATGCTGAGATCCCATTCGCCACACCAGTGCAGCCACCTGGGGTCTATGATCAACAGTTTGGAATCCGGCAGCAACAGGCTGGTTACTGCCATCCATTGGCTACTAGTCAGATGCAAGACATCCCCATGGGGACCAGGAACGACTTCTCTGGGTCAGCTCACCCCAGGCACGAACGAGGCACCACCACGGGAACCAGAGCCGAGCATTCCGGGAGTCGTGCGTTTTCCGATGACCGAAGTTGGCGGCGATAATTTTCAAGGTCGACCCCCGCGATTTACTTCTTCATGGAGCGCAAGAGTAAGCCCATTGTAGTCGTGGTTGGAACTCATCGAGCACATCCACAGCCACTTGGCACAGCTCATCAATAAACCATACGTGCATTTGTGCTGATCCGAAAGGAGATGGCTTTCAGTCCGCCTCCGCGCTGGACTTCAATGCTGCCTGCCCTCACTCATCGCCGCAACGCTTTGCATCCATTCTCAGGACCATTGACATGCCAGCTTGTTCACATCATTACCGCACTGCGAAACCCAAAGCGGCTCTCGAAGTCGAGACTGACCAACATGAAGGCTTATCGGAGGTAAATAACTCGTGTTTCCTGCCCGCACAGCTAGCTAATCGGTGCAGCAAATGAGGTAAAAGCAAATGCCGAATGGGCCGAAGAAGAAGCAGCAAACCGTCATCCCGAGGCACGCCTGCGCGAACTCCTCCGTGCTGTCGGAGTTGTGTGATGAAGGCTCTCGCACATACTCCGATGTTGGTTCGGAGTACTTGGGAGACCCTATCGTCTGGCCGTAGGGTGGAACGGTGTCGGCATCCTTGATGTCAATCCGCACATCTCGTGCGTTCTCGATATTGCGGAGATGCTCGCGTCGTTCACTCTCCAGCTGCTCCTCGTGGAGCTTGCGTTCCCGCTCCAACTGCTCGTCGAACCGCTTCTGCTGCTCCGCCATCTTCTCGAGCGTCTTGGCCTGGTCACGCTGCAGTTCCGCAAGCATATCTTTCAGCTGTCTGGTCTGCTGCTCGAACCCGTTGAGGTCGATATCTGCCACTGCGCCACTCGGGATGAAAATGCTCGGTGCCGAGCCCTCGATGAACTCCACGGCTTCGCATGGTAGCTGGGTGATCTGGTCATCCACCTCGTCGAGTTCAGCAAGCGTTGGGATGAAGAAGACGCTCGACGTGGAGTAGCGACCACTGTTCATGAGAGCCAAGACTTGTGTCAATTCCGTGCCGCGGCGGAGCAAAGTCTCGTACTGCTTTTTCCCCAAGTTGTTGATGAGGATCGAGTAGGGGATGTTCGGCAGGTCGATCGAGTCCAAGACTCGCTCGATCGTCGCGAGGTCCTCGCTCACCACACGTCCGTATTGCAGACGCACCATGAAGAACAACTTGTATGTCCCGGGATCCTTGAGTGCCGTGGTGATGGCTTCTGCAGCTTGCTGGATGATGCGTTGGTCGGCAAGGCCGGGTGTGTCCATGTACGCCACGCCGTTGTGGATATATCGCTGGTACTCCTTCGTCAAGCCGGAACCCCAATTTGTGCCCGACCGGAACACGCGCTGCCCGACCATGCAGTTGATCAGCGTGCTCTTCCCCGTCCCGGGATTTCCCACGAAGAGGCGGTTCTCGCGAACTGTTGGACCCATGCTCCACGACGCCGAGCGAAGTCGTCTGTAGCTGGGATGCTGTTGTTGACTGGGAAATCGCACAATGTGCCGTGGGGTTGAGCTGCTCAACCTGGACAGCTCGTCAGCACTTTGGGTATTTGCCGATTGCTCACGGAGCCTTCCTTTTTGTCACGGCGAACAGGAGCGCTGTGGTTTGTCGATTCAAAGGTCTGTGCCTCCATTTTCATCGCAAAGTCTGGTTCAGAGGAAAGCTGGGCACCATGAGAATGGTCCGTCTGCTCCCGTGTGTGGATGCGTCATGGGTTGAATTGGCCTCGGTGGGCTCACTCACAGCGTGTCTGTGTCCATTACTGTCCATTGCTGGAGTTCAAGCTCACCACCAAATGCAAGGAGCCCAGCTTGCTGCAACGAATGCTCGAGCAAGAAATTCGGTGGAACAAAACGGTGGTCAGCTGCATGGACGGGAAAGCTGAGGTCAGTATCGGTGCATTTGGCGTTTCCTTCGAACTGTTGATTTCAAAAGCGAAAGGCTTCCCACCCAGTGCGTGCGGTCGGTCCAAATATGCCAAGATCATTCTGCCGTTGTGGCAGCCTTCCTGCGTGTCGTTGAGATTCATCCAGACACGCGCCAACTCCGCTGGGTGGAAAAGTTGGCGCGCCGCACAGGCTTCCTTCGCTGCTCCCGGCAAACCCTTCACTCGTTCATTGCTGTGGCGAGTGAACAAGGCCAACTTGCACCGCAATCGCATTGTGTTTCACGCACTCTGCCCCAACTCCAGCAGATTTGTCGTGCCAACCCCAACTCGATTCCCGGCCATCTCGGATGAGAGAGAATTGGCTCTTTGTCGGCAACCCGGGCACCGGCAAAAGCACACTGCTCAACTGCCTTGCTGGGTCCCGGCGCTTCCCATCCGGGCTCAGCTATGGCGGCGGGCTCACGCAGGCCCTTCAGACTGCCGCAGTCGGCGACGTCTTGTATATGGACACTCCCGGACTCGCCGATCGGTGTGCGGAGCGACAGGCGGCGGCAGCAATCACGCAGGGGCTCCGAATGGGTGGCCGCTTCAAGCTCTGTTTCGTTGTTCGACTCGAGTTCGGCCGCGCCATTTGCGAGGACCTTGTCACCATCGAGCGCGTGCTTGATTCGATCCGCCTCCCTGATGTCCCGTTCGCAATTGTCATCAACAATATCAGTCGTGCGGCCTACACGACGCTGTCGGCTCGCCAGAACGAGTTCAAGCGCGTCGTCGCGATCTTCAACAGCGGCAGCTACTCGACGCCGCACTTTGTCTTCATTCCACGGTTCGACGCACTCGACCAAGCGGACGACAAGGTCATTGACTTGCCGCGAGAGATCCGCGAGAGCTTTGACGCGTTCCCGTGTATCGAGATCGCGCCTTCCGTCGTGACGGAGATCGTCACATTTGGGTATTCGGCCGCGCTTGGTCGGATGGAAGATCGTCTGGATGCGTACCGAGCGGACGATGATGAACTGGAGATCGAGACGGAGCGGCTTGAGCGCCGCCGACCGGGATTCTGGCGCATATCGCTGATGGCCGCGGGTGTGATCACCAAAGTGCTGGTTACAGTTCTGCTAGGTTGACGATATCGTCGAAGGTGTCGTTGTAGTTCTTTGCTTTTGCAGTAAATCAAATCTTGAGCCGATGTGTCATCGCCTGGACTGAACGCCCCACAGCAGTGCTAAAACTAAAGTACCAAACGTCCTCGCATCGTTGGCATCAGCGGTCGGAATCAAGCACGACCCTTTTTGCTGCTCAAGGTCATTCATGAGCGCATGTGTTTCGTTCCATGTACGGAGGAGAGAACGAGTCCGGCATCAACCTCTGTAAGGAGACGCGTAAGACGTTGCTTATCATGTGCTTCTTCATCGTCAGCCACCATAGCAAGTACTAAGGCCTCCATAAAGACCCATCGACACGAACGAACGCTGTCCATTTGGTGCAGTTGCGTGTTCACAGGAAGTGTTTTCACTTTTAGCTTCAACGGGAACGGGGTTGTCCAGGAGGCGAGCAAGTCTGCTGATATCGTCTTCGATACGGAACAGCTTCACGACTCCGACAGCATCCGCGAAGCCGGTTGGGAGCGAAGAGCTTGGCGACAGGCGAAGCGAGATGAACGCCACGAAGCTCCCTTGATCGAGACGAGACAGAACTCACGAACGGGCATCGTCGGCGAGTAGCGGAGGACGTACTCGACGCAGTCGAAGCGGCTTCACTCCGCTACCTTGACATGAAGGATCGGCCAGCCGCAAGCCACACCGACTTCGACCTTGAGCGTGTGGTACTTGGTGAAAGCAAAAAAAAACTGCGTCTTGAAGGTGCTCGACTTGGTGTCCAGGGTCAGTGGTTGCCAACGGTGACAAGGGCATACGCAAAAAACTTATTCGCGAGATCAAGCCTGAAGTCTCCAAGTAAGTCACGTTTGTCCTAATGGAGTGAGCTCTCGTGCACAGACACTCATGGCGACGCCAATGTCATGGCCAAACACACGGGAGGTGCATCTGCTGACTCCAGCGCATGAGAACAACTTACAGACAGCCTTCTGAGTGACTCGAATGGCGATAACGAGGACGGCACGACAGTTGGCAAAGCCGACGAGAGCCACACGCTCAGAGCGGTGCTCACGACGGCGCCAACCAAGCGACCGAGTGGTATCCGAGAACAAGCAGCGGGTGATCAAGTCCTTCGTCCAGGACACTTGTCGATCGGAGCGTCTCCGCCGTATTCACCAGACAGAAGCCACGCCGTCCGGGACGATTCGGGTCGTGGTGACGGCTCTGCAACCACAAAGTCCATTCACCAGCAACCAAAGAGACCGGTGGCGTCTTGCCTTCCGCGACGAAGAACGATGCTAATCCAGGCAACCAACCAACGCCTCAGTCCGCAAGGGCGGCAAAGTTCATGATGATGGCGGTCCTGCGCGCAGGCGAGCACGCTTTGCTGTGTGTTGGAGGCACTCGTCTGCTGAACTGAATCACTCGCTGGGCTCGCGTCAGTCGCTGACTCACCCACCCAACTGCTCGCCGTGCGCCTCTAACGCCCACTGCGAGTTCGTCAGGCGTTGGAATGCCCTGCATGCCGTGCGCCTCTGTGAGTTCCGGCGCCGCCGCCGCTCCTTCCGCAGCGCCACAGTCCGCATCACGAGCAGCCGTGCGTGCCTCAGATCGACGGCCCAAGGCGCCAAGAGAACAAGAAGCCCATGGACACTGTCCATTGGACAGCCCAGGTCTCGAGCTGATCCCAGCGCGGCCATCCGCGGCGTGCGCAACTACTCGACCAGCGCATCTCTCACGGATTGCTCGAGTCCCGTGGACTGCGGAGAACTCAGCGGCGCGCGTCTTGGCGCATGGCATTCGCCGCCGCCGTCGTAAATTCGTGGGCGCCAAGAGCAGCCCCGCGTGCTGGACGCAGCGCACTGGACACAAGCTGTCTCCCCATGAGAAGTCCCGCGTTCTGCGCCGTCGCCGGGCGTCAGCGCCGCCTGTCGGTGCGTTCGCCTGCCCGCGGAGATTACGAACCGCCCGGAAACGGTCATCGCACGCTGGAGCGTCGGGCTGAGGCCGTCGCCCGCCGTCGCGCTTGCGCAGACTCGCGGCACGACTCGTGCTGCCATTGAGGCAGTGCCCATTCCGACCAGCGTTTGACGCCGCGTTTGTCGTGTTCCCAGGCGATGACGAGTCGCGATCCAGAACGGGCTCCAGTCTGTCTCCCACATCAGTTGCTTCCTGCTTCTTATACCCTGACATAAAAGTTCTACTGGATTAGAAAAAAGCCTTATTTGATACTTGTATATAATATACCCTTTCATAATAGATCAAAAATGATGCAGCCGTGGCAGGGGGACGGACCGCGGTTTTTCGAACGTCAGCGGACGCGGCGGTGGTCAGCGCGGCGTCCAGCACGCGCGCGTCAGACAGTGGGATTCTCGCCCCGTCTGCCGCCGGCCACCCCACCCGAGACGGTTTCATTTAATGAAAAAGGGTACATTGTAACCTGCGTAAACCCGCGCTTCTTGCAGCTCAAATGGTCGCCTATCGCCGGCATTGGCATTGGCGGACACCTGAGCATCAGGCGGACTGACGCCCTTCCTCCCGCTCGCCGTGTCGGTCCGGAGCGCCGCCGACCCGCGCGAGTCCAGGCGCCGGAGCCGGAGGGTGGCGCGGCCTACTGGCTCGCGCTCGCTCGGAATAGTACACGCCAGAGCGGTCGACTTGAACGCCTGAGGCCTTGGACGCTCGACTCGCGCACTCGACGCTCGACGTTCGACACTCGACCCGCGGACTGCCAGTGCCAGAGACCGAGCCGAGCGGCCCACAGCAGGGCGGGCCCGCCGGCATGCTGGACGCGGCGCCGGAGAAGATACCGGCGGCGCAGGCGCAGCGGCTGCAGCTCGTGGGCTACGTGTCGAGCGCCGTGTCGCTCATCGGGGTCTCGTACGTGCTGCTGTTGCTGCTGCACCAGCAGTGGCGCGCGTGCGGCGCCAACAAAGCGCGCGGACGCCGCGGACGCGCGCAGATGGACTTCTCGCGCAAGCTCGTGCTCGTGCTATCGCTCTTCGACCTGGCCGCCATCGTCGCGCGCGTGGCCGGCCGCGCGCCGGTCGACAACGGGCCGCTGTGCAACCTGCAGGCCGCCGTGGTGCAGGCCGCCAACCTCGCCTCCTGCACGTGGGTCTGCTGCATCGCCTTCAACCTCTACCGGTGGCTCGTGGTCGGCGAGTCGGCCGCGGTGCGCCAGGCGCGCTTTCGTCTCTACCTCGCCGTCGCGACCGTGCCGTCGGTCGGACTGGTCGCCTACCACCTGAGCAGTACGGACCCCGCGTGGACGTGCTGGTGCCTGCCGAGGGACTGCTAACAGTGTGCTGATGTGGCTCTGCAGCGCACAAGTACGGGGACGCGACCTTCTACTGCTGGATCAAAGAGATCCAGCTCATGTTCCTGACCTTCTACGTCTTCTACGTCGCCATGGTCGTCTTCAACTTCGTCCTGCTCGTACTCATCCACGTCAACATGAAGCAGCGCGTCGCTCGGTACGTCCGCCATCGCGCTGGGCTCGATGACCGCGCGTCCAAACCCGACCGCCCATGCTGACCTGGTCGTTCGTTCTATTCGCAGCCACGACACGATCGAGGCCGACACGTCGTCCATGCTCATCCGTCGGAAGCTGCTGCTGTACATCGTGGTCTTCATCGCCCACCGCTCGCCCATGATGATCTACCGCCGTGCGTCCTCGCTCGCTCTCTTGGTGAAGCCACGCCCGACACAGATACGCGCTAACATGTGATGTGATGCCGCTTCTTGTTCTGATGACCGTAGTGACCGAAGCGGTTGGCAACCACCATGTCGACTTTGGCCTGTTCGCTCAAGTGCTGCAGGACCTGAATGGGCTCTCCAACTCGATCGTGTACGGCGGTCTGTGCCGGAAGCAGTCACCAGAAGACGCTGCTCCGTACGCCGAGCGCCTTGACGAGGTCGAGAGTGTCTCCTCGCCGACGGAGAGTCAACAACGGCTTCCGTATGTCGCCACCAAGAAAAAGCGTGCGCTCGTGCCAACAGAAGATGAAGGCCGGGAATCCATCGTGCTGCGCTCGGCGTCGACAGGCTCGTTCCGACTTACATCGAACGAGTCGACAGCTGCTGTTGCTGCTGCCTTCACCATGACGAGCCACTCAGCTACTTCAACGACGTCGAACAAGCTCGAAGCGGGCTCCGGTGGTGCAAGCGCTCCAATTGGCGCAGCGAGCAGTTGTCGGGGCAGCTCAACAGACATCGGCGACTTCACCACTGACCGGCCGCTGTACCCGCTGCCGCTGTATCTTCAGGTTCACAAGCGGCAGCAATCCCAGGTGCTGCCCGACACACAACAGCAGCAGCTGATAGGCTACAAGCAGCGGTGGAAGAACCACTTTGCCAAGGTGAAGGGAGTTGCGGAGGCGACTCAGGCTGCAGCCGCCGCCCCAATCGTGCCCCCACCGCGAAACCCTCCGTCGCCACCGCCAGCAAAGGTGTCGATCTTCACCTCGACATTCAACATGGGCGAGAAAGATGTTGACGAAGCTCAGCTGGCGATGTGGATCCCAATGGGCCACGACATTTACGTGATCGGCGTGCAAGAGTGCATGGACCTGGGGGACTTTCAGTCCAAGGTCCTGCAGCACCTCGTCGTCAACTCGGGGGCAAAATACGTGCACTACTCGTGCGAGATCGGCAAGCGCGCGACGGCTCTGGGGTACCACGGATACATCGCGCTGACCATATTTGTTCGGGAGAGCGCCGTCATCTCGGGGCGGTTCAAGATGCCATCTCGCTCCAGCGGGGGCAGCAAGAGCGCTCAAGAGGTGTTCCGCGGGAAGTCCCTCCTTGTCTTTGGACGCGCCTCCAACAAGGGTGCGGTTGGCATGTCCTTCCGATACGACGACACATCGTTCGCGTTCGTCACGTGTCATTTGGCGTCCGATTCGTCCTCATCGGGCAAGAAGAAGAAGCAGCAACGCGGAGGCGGGGGAACCGGTCGAAGACGCACTCGCACGGATGAAAGCATGATTAGTGCGATCGATGGTGACGGAGAAGAGGATGCGATGCTGTCAAACAGGTTCGAACAGCCAAGCAACCATCACCCTCCTTCCAAGGTTCATCGGCGGAACCAGGACGCCATGGAGATCCTGCAGCAGCTGTATCTGGACGAAGAAGACCACGGCTTCGGCTTTCCGCACCTCCATCACCACAGCTTCATCCTCGGTGACTTCAACTACCGCATGGCGCGGCAAGGCGCGACACCTTTGGAGATGCTGCAATCCCTCGCAGCAGTAGGCACTCAGGACCTTCGAAATCGCCCACATCCGTCTTCTGACCATGCCGAGTCGAGTTACAAGCCGATGGTACCATCGCTACCGGCGTTGCTGTCCTCGCCAACCTCTCCAGCGATGCTTCAGCGCGCGAGCGATCAGTCGCCGACGAGCTCCGCAAGCTTCCACGAGTTCATGACGCCGCGCACGGACCTCCGCAACAGCAGCAGTAGCCTCCACAGCTCTGTCGACATCGACTTCAGTAGCACGTCGCTCCACATCGCTGAAAGCAGCGAGGACGACGGCGGTGACGACCAGGAGGCGGTCGCTCGAAGTGCCGAGCGCGTCGCGCTCGAGTTGAAGACGCTGCTGCAAGACCACGACGAGCTGTACCAGCTGCGCCTGTCGAACCAGATCTTCTTTGGCTTTCAAGAGCACGCCATCGAGTTCTATCCGACGTTCCGGCGCATCCGTGGCCAGTCGATCGACAACCCGCGCGAGCTGGCCACGTTCGAGGCCAACTACTCACTCGCCGCGAGCCACGGCGGATTCCGCGTGCCATCATACACCGACCGCATCTTGTTCGCGTCGCTCGACGGCATGCGGTCCAACATTGAGTGCGCGTCGTACACGTCGTGCGAGCAAATCACCACGTCGGATCACAAGCCTGTGGTCGCGACGTTCCGAGTGACGCTGCCGCGTGCTAGTGCGTCCGCCCAGCACTTCGTGACGGAGGACCACACATGGAACGCCAACTCGAGCGGCGCGAACCCGAACATCCTCCAGTCCAGTCGCTTCACGCGCTCGATCTTCGCGGCTTCCGGCCGCATGCGGGATGTCCCCGGCGCGTGTGAGCTGCGGCTGCGCATCGAGTTCCGGTCGATTCGCTGGGTCGACGCCATCGACTCTGCCGCGTTCGACCGCGCCGAGCACGTGCAGTTCGGCTTTCTGTTCCCGCTGCCGTGCGAGGACGTGTTCGCGCAGCAGCGCAAGTTGCACGAGGTCGCGGAGCACTTGACGTGGGGCGACCACCACGGCGGCGGTGCAAGCAGCAGCAGCGGCGGCAGCAACAGCGCGTTCGACGAGTTCGCGTCCACGGTCACGCCCACATCCAACTTCCAGAGCATCAAATGGAACGACTTTGTCGAGCGCGGCCTGCGCTACCACACCATGGCCGGCGCGACCGGCAGCAAGCACGTGGCGGTGCTGCTTCGTGCGCCGTCCCTGCGGGGCGGTCGGTCGCTGTCGAAGGGCACGTCGGTCTCGCGCATGCGCGGCGGTGGCGGCGGCAGCGGAGGTGGCGGCAACAACAGCCACTCGTCGTCCATCTCGTCCATCGCGACGCTGTCTCCGACCCCGCTGACCCCGTCGGCGGACACGCCCGGCGCGTCTCTGAGCAGCAGCAGCGCGTCGACGCTGTCCATCTCGACGACGTCGACGGCGGTCGGCGCCTCGCTGGACCAGCTCTTCGGGCACGGCACCTTCTGCGTGGACGCGAGCGGCGCCAAGCGCGAGGTGGTCGTGCCGCTGACCATCGGCGGGCGGCTGCTCGGCCGCCTGCAGCTACGCGTGGCGCTCAAGATGCGGCAACAGCGCGCCAAGGGGGCGTGAGCATTGGCATGGAGAGAGCAGCAAGATTATTATTGGGAAATGTGAGGGTGTCATATGAGACCAGCCCAAACAGAAGTATCACTAACCCATTTTTGAGGTTTTAAAATACAGCCGTTTGAAGTCGGGCGACCAGGTGACGCGTTGTCAGCGCCATTCAAAGAAAACGGCCAAAAACAAGAAATCCCCCTCCTCAAGCGAAAAATTACCGATGGCAAGCGACAGCGATTCCGAGTGGATCGACGAAGAAGCCGCCGAGTCCGACGTCTCCAGCGCCTCAGACGAAGATCTATCGGCGCTGTCAGGCCGCGCACAGCGTGCCGCGCCCGCGGGGAGCGAGCGCAGCGGTT
>JAADYH010000389.1:0-22421 GCA_023338125.1 Phytopythium aichiense | reverse complement strand
CCACGCATCACCGGTGGACGATTACCATGGGCCGGAGAAACACGAAGCGGAAGCCTCGCGTCTATGCATTCCTGGCGTGTCATGTCACGCCCCAGACCTCTGTTGACGCATACCAAACTCCCAGTCCCACACATCCGCCAGAGAACGAACAGCCGCTCCCGGTTCATTCCGACTGCTGCGATGGGGAACACGAGCGCTCGCCCTTTGGCGCTCCCGTCGCCCGCGGTGCGCTGGTGTCCGCATGCTCCTGACCTGCCGCGTGTCGCTCTAATGCCGTACGATGTCCGCAGATGCTGCGCGCGGCGTGGGCCTCGGCCAGCGGCGTTCGACGCGCGCGCCTGGCGCTCACGCTGGTGGCGCTCATGGTGGCCGCGCGCGTCCTGCAGAAGAAGCGCGTCCTGCCTCGCGCGTACGCGGCGCTCGCGGCCGACCAGCCGCGCCTGATCTACAGCGAGACGCCCGCGAACAAGCAGCTGCTGTCGCTCTGCCCCGCCCTGAGTACGCACGTCCGCCATGCGACCGCCAAGCTGGTTGCTTCACTGACTGCCGAGTGATCGTGCGATGCAGCGCAACGCAAGTACTGCCCGCCGTGGTTCCTGCTCAGCGGGCACGTGCAGACGCTGCAGCTCGCGCGCGCGAACGAGCTGTACGCGTCGCCCGAGATCCCGTACACCCGCGAGCTGGTCGACCTGCCGGACGGAGGCGTCGTCTCCATTGACTGGGCACCAGTGCCGTCGCCGCCGTCGTCGTCCAGCGACGCGCCAGCCATCGACCGCACGCGGCGCACGGTGCTCATCCTGCCGGGGCTCACGGGCGGCAGCCCCGAGTTCTACATCCGCAAGTCGGTGCAGCGCCTCAACGCGCGCGGCTGGCAGTGCGTCGTGCTGAACGCGCGCGGGTGCGCCGACACGCCCGTGCGCACGGCGCAGCTCTTCTCGTCCGCGTACACGCAGGACCTCCGCTTCGTCGTGCGGCACCTGGCCGACAAGTTCGAGTTCGAGACGTTCATCGGCCTCGGGTTCTCCATGGGGGCCAACGTGCTGACCAAGTTCCTCGGCGAGGAGCAGGAGGCGTCACCTCTAGAGGCCGGCATGGCCGTGGGCAACCCGTTCGACCTGGCGATCTGCTCCCACAACTTCGGCGGCTCGCTGTTCAACCGCCTCACATACGACAAGGTGCTCACGGGCAACCTCAAGAACCTCTTCTTCGAGCGGGTAAGTTAGGTGTCGTGTCGTGTTGATGCGGTCTCGACCACGCTCCTCTCACTGACTGGCACGCTGCAGAGCAACGCCCATGAGATGTTCCAGGGGTATCCGGGCGTCGACATCGAGGCCGTGCGGTCGGCGCGCACCGTGCGCGAGTTCGACGACCGACTGACCAAGATCGCGTTCCGCTACAACACCGTGGACGACTACTACCACGACGCGTCCTCCAAGTCTCGGCTTGCCGGCGTGCGCGTCCCGCTACTCTGCGTGAGCGCTGCGGACGACCCGATCAGCATCAAGCGCGCGCTGCCGTCGCGCGAGGCTGTAGAGAAGAACCCGAACGTGATTCTGTGTGTGACCCACGGCGGTGGCCACCTCGGGTTCTTTGAAGACCCGGAGGTGGTCGCGGAGGACGAGGGGGGCTCGTCGGATCCGAGCAACGACAAGACACCGTCGATGTGGTTCGTGCCTGCCATCGCCGACTTCGCCGACGCCGTGTGGAAGAGCAAGCACAGCGACAAGCAGGCTGCAGTGGCCGGGCCTGTCAATTAATGCCTCAGGGCTGCCGGTCTGGACTACAGCCCAGGCTTCCAGGCAAATCAAGTGACGGTGACCAAGGTGTGAGCTTACTTGTTTGCTTGGCGTATCACTCTCACTGCGTTGTGCATACGACGAGCACTGATCGCAGCTTCGTCTACCCGACAGCCAGCTCCGCCGTCGAGTTGCTCGATGTCGAGTTGCTCGATGTCGAGTTGGCGACGCTGATCATCTCCATGACCGCGTCTTCCACCTCGCTCTCGTCCAGCGCAGACATGGACACGAGCCTCCACGTTGGCGCCAGCTCGGCCGCCACCACCGTCGGCAAGGAGCCGATCCAGTGAGCGTACGAGATCTCCCACACGCGTTCACTGGCGATGTCACTACCGTCCGCACTCCCCACGAGAAGCGACACGTAGATGTCGTCGAATTTGAGGAGTTGGCGCAGGTTCGCCTGGAGCGCCAATGGATCCAAGCTGCTCGACGTCGACTTGGTCACCACGCCGTCGCTCTGGAGTTGCAGCGGGATACGAAGCCCCGACGCGGATGCAGACGACGCGGCGGTGCTGTCGACGTAGTAGTACAGCTTCTGCCGTCGGAGGGCAGGGGCCAGTCTCCAAAGCCCCGCAGTCGTCACGTTGGCGGGGGATGGAAGCAGCATGGCGAGCGAGATCGGACACTGCGCGCGACTGAAGCAGGCGCTGGCCCGCACCAACTTGAGCCACGACGTCTGTGTCGACATGTCGCTCGTGTGGCACGCGTCGATCGCGGACAGCAGCGACAGCTTCTCACCCTCCTGCTGACGCTTGAACATGGCGAAGACTGCGTCGCCCACCGAGACACTGGCGTCCGCTGTCGAGGCTGCTGACGTGTCGCTCGTACTGGAGAAACCTAGGATGCAGTCGGTGAAGGCGATGCAGGAGGAATCCCGCAAACACACGTCGAGCGCTAGTCGCGAGCATTTCATGCACTCGGTGGGTGGAACAGCGACGTTCAGAGGCGGCGGCGGCAGCAAGTTCCCGCCAGAGACGTACGCCTTGGTCTCCGCGCGTAGGAAAACCTGCGGCACGGCGACCGTGCTGATCGTGACCGTCACAAGTGAAGAAGTGCCGGGGCTCTCGACTTGCAGCGACGGCATCGGCCCCACGAGGTACTTGTACCCCAAGTCGATGACCGTCGAGGTAGTGGAGGTCGTCGTGTTGGTGGACGATGCCACCGTCGGCAGGACCCGGCCGAGGTACTTGGCGTAGCGACAGTCGCGCGCGATCGCGTCCTCGATCCACTCGCCCGTCACGTTCGCCGCGAGCGAGAGGAAGCACAGCGTTTGGTTCGCGAGGCGGACAGACACGTTGACTGACGGGTAGGATGCGATGCCAAGAGCGCTGTCCGTTGTGCTCACAGCGAGGGTGGTGAGCGTGATGCGATGGCGGGCGACACTACTTTCCCAGAGGAGAATGCGCTCGTCCGAGATCTCATCGTCCTCGCTGCTGGTGCTGTTGTAGGCGACGGCAACGGAGCGGAACGGACACAGCCGCTGCATCTGGCAGCGCACGGCACTTGCGAGCAGCAGCGCGGCGTCTGTGGATGTCGATAAGTTGAGCGCAGGCTGTAAGCACTGCGTCAGCGACGGCCAAACGTCGGCGGAGCGGTTGACGGCGGCCGACATGTTCGTCACTTGCAGCATGTTCTGCGCGAGGACGTCCAGCTTGGCGCCCGTGCGCACGCAGTTGTGCAGTGAGGAGCACGTGTTGTCGTTCGCGCACCAATCGAAGAGCGCCTGGCAGTGCGCGCAAGGCTGCGTCGTATCCTTCTGCGTCACTTCGCCCTCGCGGATCTCCAGGAAGAGCAGCATCTCCCGCCCGTCGGCATTGTTTCCAGCTGTAGAGCTGCCGTCCGCGTAGCGAAAGCGCGAGCGTGCCGTGACGATCAGGTTGCTGGTCGTCCCGAAGATGGACGGCGCAGACGTCAGGTTCGACAGCCGTGCGATGCTCGTGACCGTCGCGGAGGCGTCGAGCGGGGACTGAATATCGGTCGCCACCTCCACTGTCAGCCTCGTCGCTCCGTCCTCGCTTCGCAGATGCAGAGCCAAGTCCAATCGTGACGTGCGCAGCCCGGACAGCGCGCCAAGCGTCCACACGGGCGTGCTCGAAGCTTGTGCCTCAACTAACGGAGCGGGGAGGAGCCGCGCGACCACCGCCAACTGCTCCTCTTCGTCCATGTCGGCGCTCGCGTCAGGCTCGAGTGGCGACGAAGAAGACGCAGGCGAGCAGAAGCGTTCGTTGGGGAACAGATCCCATGCGAACTGGTCGGCCGACTCGACGCTCTCGAGCCAGAACCCGCGACCGACCGAGTTAGTCCAGTAGATGGACGTGCAGTACGCGAACGGGCAGCTCGAGCTGACTGTCGTGTTGGTCGCGGCAGTGGCGTTGCTATTGCCAGTACTCGAGTTGGAGGCAATGGCGATCGGTGGATACGACACGTTGGAAGGCACCGAGGCGTAGTACGCGTCCGGGTCGAAGCGGAACTTCTGCACACGCCGGACTCGCAGCGCCGCATTGCTCACCGCCGGGATCGTTGATGGCGAGGTGGTGGCGCTACTCAGCGCCTTGGCCTCGGCCTCCTCGATGCCTGACAGCCTCGGGTCGTCGATGGAGATCCCAGCAAACACGAACGGGAACAGCGCGCGGTAGAAGGACGGAGAGCGTGCGATGGCGTCCGAGGCGAGTGCCTCGCTCAGCACCTTGCGGGGGAACATGTAGTCGAGGAACAGCGACGACCTGCTGCTGGACGACGCGTCATCGTTGATCGGACGAGTCGGGTCGCCGAACTTGATCAAGTTCGCGAGCGCTCGACGGTCCGTGGACCGGGTGAGGTTGAGCACTTTCGTGGTCATCAGCAGTGCGTCGTCGTCCAAGTCTGTCGATCCGATTGGAGTCGTCGGTGCCTGTGGTGTGGGCAGGAAGAGCGCGAACTGCTGCTTGACGAGCAGCACCGAGCGGTTCGACGGCTGTGCGCCGCCTACCGGCACTACTCTGGTCACGTTGCTGGTGCCGTTGGCCAAGACGGCGACACCCAGAACGGGAGCGAGGAAGCGCGCGAGACCCGCCTGGGCCTGCCAAATGGTGGCACGCGGCAGCTCGGACGGGTCCACGACGTTCCGGAGTGTCAGCGTCAGCGTCACCACGTCGGCCGTCGAGTTGACGCTGCTGTTCGCAGACGCCGAGGTCGGAGCGGCGATGACGGCGTCGACCTTGTCAGGCGTGAAGCGGCGTAGCAGTCGGTGCAGTGGCGTGGCGTCCACAAACACTGGATCCGCGCTGCTGCTGCTGCTGCTGCTGCTACTACTACTGCTACTACTGCTACTACTCGTAGCAGCAGCTGTGGCTGTTGTGCTGAACGGATCGGCGTCCAGGTCCGTGTTGAGGCCGTCGCCGTCCCTGGCTGCGGCGACTGCGGCTGTCACATCCCTAGCGAGCCGATCGGCGAGCGCGCGCACGATCTGCGACGAGTTCCATGCTGAGAACTCTGCAAGCGTGCTCGCGTTGGGGCCGAGGCCGTCGGCAAAGCTCACGCGGATGGAGACGGCGAACGTCGACAGCGTGTCGCTCTCGACCCACGAAGACGCAGCCAGTGCCACCAGCTCTAGCGACAGGTTTGCTTCTGGCCCAGCGACCGCGCGCACGTCCATCACTTGAACGTCGGTCACCGCGATGGCCGTCGACGACGCAGCCGCCGTCCCGTTGGTTGCGTTCGCGGCAAGAGGCGTCGCCGACAAGGACAGGAGCTCGCGCGCGCCTTCCCGCAGCGACCACTCGGCCAAGGATACGTCCAGCAGACTCGTTTCCCTCCACGTAAGCTGTAGATCCAGCCCTTGCGTGGCATTCCCCGTCGCATTGGCAGTCGCATTGGCAGTCGCATGGGCAGTCGCAGTGGTCGCGTTTGCCGTTGGTGTTGTCGTCGACGCCGCCCCGCCAGCAGCGAAGACGCTGAGCACCACCAGCAGCAGCAGGAAGTCACACCGACGAAGTCTCCACGCCATGGCCACTGGCGTATCCACGTCGAGACGGAGAGTGGCGGCCATGCGACTCCTCGGGATCCATGGGAATCAATGGAAGCAGGAGATCTTTTCGACGTTGAAGAGATCCTATTTCAGGCGGTGTTGATAATGTGGACCACCTTATCCCTCGTGTTGTGACAAGACCTGGGTCGCGTCACTGGTTCGGGTTGAAGTAGTCGGTTTGACTGACCTGAAACCCCAAGCTGTCAACCCACACGACCAGCCGGTGGGGTGGTGCAAAGGGGGCCGCCCGACCACCTCCAGGCTTGGCGTATCGCTATGATGCTGCATGCGGCAACTGTGATACGTCGAAGACCTCGGATACGCTTGGGCACGCGGCGTTCAAAGTGAAGGGGGATCAGTGGGCGGCGGCGTGGCTTCGACTGGAGAAATCGTCCGCGCGACTGCGGTCGCCGCGCGCTGCAATTGCTGCATTTAAAAATATAGACACACTCCACCACCGAATAGTACACATCCACTGCCCCCTCACTCTTCTCGCGCTCGCTCTCGCTCTCTCTCTCGCTGCTAGGTCGTCCGGGTAGGGGCGGCGCGGTAGGGCAGCCTCCGCCCCCCCCTCCCGAGACGGGTCGATAGATAGCTGGGCCGGCGGGCGGCTCTAGGCCCGCTGCTGCTTCTGCGCGAGCTTCTTCAGCCGCACCTGCTCGAACCGCTTCTCGAGGTTGTTCATGGACTCGCCGAGCGAGTCGAGCTGGTTCGAGTGCTGTCCGAGCGTCTCGAACATGACGCCCTGCTGCGCCGCGAGCTGCTGCTGCGTCTCGGTCGTGCGCGCCAGCAGGTTCATGAGCATCGAGCCCATGTTGCCCAGGCTGCCGTTGCCCTGCCCGTTGTTCACCTCGATGGCCGTCGACGTGGCGCCAGCTGGCGCGGCCTGCACGATGGCGCCGTCCGTAGGGGCGGGGGTGGCCACGGGGGTGGGCTCGGCCGCCGCCACCACCGCGGGCTTGACGGGCGCGGGCGGCGGCACGGCCTGCTGCTCCCGCAGCGCCGTCTCGCCGGCAGGCTGGCCCGTCGTCTGCGGCTGCGAGGGCGGCGGGGAGGCGGCGCGCGCCTTGACCGAGTCGACCGAGCCTGACCGCGCCATCGTGGGCTTCGTGGCAGCGGCGTCGGCGTTGGAGGACGAGTTGGAGCGCGTGACGGCCCCGGGGCCACCCTTGAGGCGCTCGTCCATGTACTTGAGCACCTTGGCGGCGATCTTGTGCAGGATCTTGGCGTCCACCTCAGTATGCGACTTGACGTCAAAGACGAAGACCGAGCCGATGCAGAACCCGTTGGGCGTCGTGATGGGGACGCCGGCGTAGAAGCGCACGGCCGAGGCGCGCGTGACGAGCGGGTTGTTGCGGAAGCGCTCGTCCAGCGACGTGTCCTCGACGATCAGCGCGCGCTTGGGGTGCATGATGGTGTGCGCGCAGAGCGCCACGTCACGCGGGATCTGCTTCTGCGTGAGCCCGCTGTTGGCCTTGAACCACTGCTTCTGCTTGTCGATGAAGCTCACGGCCGCGATCGGGCACTTCATCTCCTTGCACGCGATGCGGCACAGCTTGTCGAACTTGTCGTCGTGCTCCGAGTCGACGATGTTGTAGCGCGCCAGCTCGGCCAACCGTGCCTCCTCGTTCGCCGGCACGGGTGCGCGCGGCCACGGGTGCTTCCAGTCGTAGTTGAGCGCGTACCCGAACTTGCTCGTCGCCATGTCTGCTCTACTGTGTAGGGCCCCGGTAGGGCGGCGATCTCTATATACCGGCGGGCGGGCGCTTCCAGCCGAGCGGTCTTGTTGCGGTCTGCGGCCGGTGGGGCGGTGGAGCGGCGACAAGTGAGGGAGGGGGCCAGTCTCGAGTCTCCAGGCTCCGGTCTGGAAGGCGGGAGGACGACGAGACCGACCGACTGCCGCGTCGAAAAGAGAGAGAGAGAGTGAGAGAGCCCTACCCCGAGAGTAGAAACCCCTATCCACTGCGTGTTTTTGGCCTATCGGAGCCGTGGAAAGACCGACAAGACCGTCCGCCGTCGCGCTGAACCTCCCGAGTCGCCGCCCAGTCTCTGCACACACGCTCTCGCGCGTCGCGACGACACGACGGAAGAGCCAGCAACGCAGCAACACAACCAGCCAAGCCTGCCTTCTTGTTCCATTTCCGGTTCGTGGTGGCGGGTTCGTCGAGTGCATTCCCAGCTCTGGGCAGGACTGAACAAGTTCGCAATGGCCGGTTGAGGGTTTCTAAGTTCACACACTAGGGATGTGGAGCATGAATGCGTTCGCTTGACGTCTGCCGCTTGCCGCTCGAGCAGGCGACGCACCACGCGGAAAACTTGACGCGACTCGCGGTAGAGACACGCTGGGCGAGCGGGGCACGCGCAGAACAGCAACAGAGCTCGCAGCGCCAGTCAACGCGCGCCGGTGAGTAACTTTCCAGGGTCTCATCAGAGCATCGAAGTCGGCGCCACCGTATCGCTCCTCTAAATTTATTCAATTGCAAACACCGCGCGCGCATCCCCTACGTATCAATTTTGTCAATCTTAGCCTCCTTGCCGATCTTGGGCGACCCATAGTGAAAGCAAGTCTCCATGAGTCAGTCCGCCGTCCGCCCACTCCATTCCACCACTTCCTTCGTCCTCGCCGAGTCGCCGGCCCCGGTCATGGCATCGCGCCCCGACTTCTCTCGCGGCGACCACTGTCTTCCGTGTGCGTATGGCAACCTACACCGACAGTCGCACAAATGGGCCGACGAGCGCCAGAGGGCCCACTACGGCCAGCGCGAGCCGCTGCCGCCAGCCAGCCACTCATCGCGCCGTCACGTCGGACGCGCCTTCACGCACCTGCATGCACGCGGCGCGTCTGCCGAGCCCGCTCCTCTCTGCGTGAGTTGCCTTTTTCGCGCCGGGCATTCTTCTTTCACGAAAGTGCTCGCCTTGCCTTGCGCCGGCAGACGGCGCCTCTCTTCGCTGGCGATGGCACGGCGGCGGCGCGCTTCTTCATCGTCGTTGGTCGGAGCTGGAGCGCCGAGCTGGGCACTGCTTGATGGCTGGCAGGCGGAGCGAGCGAGAGGGGAGCGGAGGATGGAACGCCAGCGTCAACTAAGGCGGTGCGCCGCTTGCTGACGCTCCACGGAGCGGATGGGAGGCGGAGCATCCGAGAGAATCCTCTGGACACCGAGTCCGTGACGTAGGCATACTGACAAGGAGCCCGGACGCGTCAAACGGGGACGTCAAGGAGTCACCCGAAGGCTTCTTATCGCATCCGGCATTTCCATTGCAGCATCGACGCCTCCTCTAGCCTGTCCCTCGATCGTCCAGCCACCACACCCACCTCGCTCGCATCTCCGCCCTCTCGACGTCTCATCCGCCTTGGTCCAAAGACTCCTGGGCTGCTTCGTCTGGCTGGAAAATCCGAGCGAGGGTGCTTGGCTTAGCGACTTCCACCAGCCAGCCCTAGCGCACCACCAGCGCGGCGATGACGGCGGCTGGGAGCATCACGAGCGACGCCGTCGCCGAGCCGACCGAGGATGGGGCCGCGTTGCTCGAGCTGGAGCTGCTGCCGCTCGCCTCGATGCCGCTGGCGCCGTCATCCGAGGCGTATGCGAACTGCAGCGGCGACGAGTAGGCGCAATCGCTAGGTGTCTGCGCCAGGTGGAGGCACAGCGCGCCGACCGTGCTCTCGAGGCTGGCGAACCCGCGGTCCATCGTGCGCGTGATGGTTGCGTTGCCGTCGGTGCTGTTGTCGGTCAGATGGAGCGCGGCCGCCATCGCGTCTATCCCTGCGGCGATCTTGGCCATGGCACCATCTGAATCTCTTGCGCCGTTCAGAATGGCCATCCCCGAGAGACACGCCTCGCCCGTAGTTGCGCTCGTGCTGTTGGCGAACAGCGCCTGTGCCGTGGCTGATGACGCCACGAAGGGAAGACGACTCAGGTTGCGCAGCATGAGGTCCACGGGGGCGAAGCACGAGTCCACCGGGCTCGTGGCCTCGAAGAACTGGTACGTCTGGCCGGTTGTGGTCTCCACCGCATCGCCCGTCATGGCGGCGCACGCCTGGTCGTCCGCAAGCTGCAGCATCTTCGTGGCCTCGACCATGACCCGCTCCGTGCCGAGGCTGGCCACCCACACGCCGGCGCATGTCTTCTTGTCGCCGCTCGCCTGGGTCTGCACCGAGCACAGCACATTGGCGAGCAGCTGAACGACGCCAGCGAGGAAGTTCTCGAGTGTCTGGCCCAGCGAGTCGGCCACTTGGCTCTGGAACTCGGCGCAGCAGTCGCTCGCGGACGCGAAGAAGGACGTCAGCAGCGCGCCCACGACCGAGTCGACGCACGGGAGCAGCGTGTTGTTGACCAGCGGGCAGAGCTGTGTCTCGAGCGACGCCGCGCTGAGGCCCGTCGAGCCATCGAACACGCCCGTGAGGTCCGTCAGGCACTGCTGCTGGTCGCTCTGACCGGTCAGCAGCGGCAGCGCGGCGCCCACGAGGTCGCCAGACGCGAGGCAGCGAGACAGCGCCGGGTACAGCGCATCCACGGGCGCCAGCGCCGCGTCCACATGCAGCGCCTGCAGGTCCTCGAGCGTCACGTCCAGCACGAGCGGCAGCGCCGAGTAGAGCGGCGCGTCCCAGTCCAGCAGCGTCGAGCAGGAGGCGGAGGTGGAGGCGGAGGAGGCAGCCTGCGCCAGGGGAAGCAGCAGCATGAGCAGCCCCGAGAGCCGCGCCATGGTGGCAGGAAGAGGTGTCAAGTGTAACCGTGAGGGTACAGATCACGTGCAAACCTGGAGCCGAGCGTAATCCATGCGTGGTCTGACTCTCTTTTTTCTGTTTGAACGCTCGTGTTATCAGTACTTTTCTCAATTGATGTGCTAATGTACTGATATTGTATGTAGTATTGTACTTGCCATAAGTTATCACTCGAGGTGTGAAATCTGACGCGGCTGTGGACTGATTTACGAGGTATACGGTACGCCGCGTGTCATGCGCTTCAAGTTGAACCGCGAGTGGACCAGGAGATCCGCGCATCTTTTACAGAGGAGAGACGACCGCCGGGTTCAAGGCATGCCTGCCACCGTTTTATTAGTGTGTGGATATTTCTTTCGCGGGTGCGGGCGTCCTGTGGTGCGCTCGTTGACGCGGCAATGCTGCAGCGAAGGGCGAAGCGCTCAGGTCATCGTCTCCGAGCGAGATGATTGAAGAAACAGATAGAAACGCATCTCGAGGGATCGAGCGAGACCCGAGGCGAGTCGATCAGAATGTGTCGGCAGAGGGTCTTCTACAGAGTCTGGGCAACTCGACTGGCGCATCCGCTCGCTCGAGACTCCGTGTCCCCATGCAGTGCACGATGCACCACGCGCAGCAGCTGAGCGGCTCCCCAGCTGGACGCTCTGATCGAGCGCAGTTGCTTGGACTCTGAGCAGCCCGACAGGTGAGATGTGCCGTCGCAGTAGCCCCATCACGGCAGGAGCGATCCCTTGAGTGTGACTGCACGGCTGGGATCGATCCGGACCATGTTGGTATCCAACGACGCCCCAAGACCCTTCGGCACCACGCACTATCCACTTTCCGACGTCTCTCCGCAACAACAACGCACTCCAGAGCAACGGAATGCGACCATGAGCTCCGAAGCCGTGCGCGTTGCGCGTCGCGGGGCTCTGCAGCGACGCGAGGCGTTGTGCCGGTCGAGAGTCGAGCCCAGTCCAGGGCTTCGAAGTCTGGGAGGGCGATCAGCGATCAGCGAAACCGGACATCGAAAGATCCAGCTCGCGTTTTCCTGATCGAGTAAACAAGCAGGTATACTTGTGCATCCGGGACAGCATGCGTTGCACCCTGTGGCGTACGCACCAACTGCATGACCCGCGCCTTTACAGTCGGGTCGGCCGACGCACTGCGGGGTCCACCGTGGACGATCCGCTCCGACTTGAGCGTGGGCACATGCTGACGGCGGCGGCTTCAGCGGCAGGACGACGGCGAATACTGTACACTGAAATGAGAAGTACACTGCATTCCATGGAAGCCAGCCAGCCGGAGGCTTATTTTCGGGTCCGCCACAACTTGTCCCCTTCCCCTCGATCAAGTGTGTCCGGTTTCTTGACACAGCTGTTTCATACTCTGAGCTAGTCCAAATCGGCGAGTCATGTCGTGGCAGGTCGACAGCGAGCGTGAGTAACACCAATATATAGAGGTTCTTGACCCGACTCGTCCGCATTTGCAGCTCCAGTTGGGTCAGCAGCCATGTCTTGTTTTCGGCTCGGGAGCTGCCCGCTCCATAACGAACGCCCCATCATCATGCCACCACCACCACGCTCGCCCCTCCTCTCCGCCGACGGCTCCGCTCCGCTCCTGCTGCTGCTCCTCGCAGCTCGGTCGCTCCATCACGGTGCTCGCTCGGCTCGGGTCTCGTCTGCTTGCCCTCCTCCCTCACCGCCCTGCAGCTCCTCCGCTCTTCCGATTGCTTCCCGCAACACCTCGGCACCGACCCGAGACGGACGGACGGGGGGACGCCTCGCCAAGCCAAGCCAAGCCATTCCATTCCCCTCCGCGCTCCAGAGCGCTGCCTGCGCGTTGCTTTCGCCCCCGAGGAGACGGCGCCGCACCCCCGAGACCCCGAGGCGAGGAGCAGCCAGCCAGCGCCTCCTTCGGGCGACCGGGACGCCGACCGGCCGGCGGCTTGGTGCCCATGTCGGACGAGTTCCTGCGCCACGTGTGCCAGCGCATTGACGCGCTCACGTACGATGAGCACTCGCAGTACCTGCTGGGCTCGCTGCGCGCCGCCGACGTGCCCATGACGCCCGCCGTCTCGTCCGGATCCTCCATGACGTCCACCACAGGCGCGGCTGCCATGCAGACGCCGGGGACGCCCATGTTCACCGCGACCACGACCTACAACGGCGGCCGCCGCCCTAGCTTCGGCGTAGCCACCACGGGCGGCGCGTCCGCCATGGCCGTGAGCAGCCGCCGCCGCCGCGCGCACCCGTGGTGGGCAAAGATCGTCGGGCTCACGTCCTACTACGTGCGCTTCGTGCTGCTCATCGGCGTCGGCTGGTTCTTCGCCATGATGGGCATCTTCACCTTCCTCTACTCGTTCAGCGCGCTGTCGGAGGACGACTTGCGCCTGACGCTCGACGAGCAGGTCATGACGCTCTCCATGTACTTCGCCAGTGGCGCCGTCGGCTGCATTCTCTTCGGGTCGCTGGCCGATCACTACGGGCGCCGGCGCGTGCTGCTCGCCGCCGTCGGCGAGTGGATCGTCACCAACGCACTCACGGGCGTCGCGTGGGACCCGATCAGCCTGCTGGTACTGCGCGCGCTCTCGTCGCTCGGCATCGGCGGGCAGTTCGTCCTGCTCGTCACCATCTCGCTCGAGTACACGCCCAAGCGCACGCGCGGCCGCATCACGGTCGTGTCGCTCGCGCTCGCCACCGTCGGCATCTTCGCAGGCGTCTGGTACGGCCACACGTGCGTGCCGCTCGTCACCTGGCGCGCCTCGTTCAGCGTCGTCAGCGGCGTCGCGCTCGTCTATCTGGCCGTGCTCTACGGCTTCCTGGAGGAGTCGCCCAAGTACTTGGCGAGCACGGGTCGCTCGGCCGAGGCCCTGCGCGTGCTGGCGGTCATGGAGACGGCGCACGGCATCGACCGGCAGGCTCGAGTCACGGTGCCATCGAGTCTGTACGCGCCTCGCCCTCAGCAGCAGCAGCAGCAGCAGCAGTCCGAGTCCATCAGCGAGCAGCCGCCGGTGAGCGGAGAACGCCGTCGAGCACTCACGGAGCTGTACCGCCAGCCGCACCACGTCGACTTCGAGGACGCACCGGACGCCGACGGTCGGATCAAGCGGCAGATGCAGGACGAGTGCGACGACCGAGAGCTGCGCGGCGTGCTGGGCATCGGCTCCCGTCCGCGGCACCACGCGACCGTCAGCAGCAACAACGCCGCCCCTGCTGCTGCTGCCGACCAGCCCGCGTCCATCGCCGGCATGTCCCCGGGCGTGGTCTCGTTCGCGCAGTCGCTGCGGCTGCGGCTGTTCGGTGTGCTGCTGCACGCGCCGCTGCTGAGGCGCACGCTGCTGCTGTGGCTGCTCTGGTTCTCCATGGGCCTGAGCCTCGCGACCGCCCTCGCCTCCATGCTCGTGCTCGCGCAGCTCACTAACGTCGGCAGCTTCTCAGACCAGCTCGTCTGGAGCGGCGCCACCATCCCGGGCATCCTGCTCTCCGCCGTGCTGGTTGAGCGCGCGGGCCGCAAGCTCACGCTGGCGCTCTTCCTGTTTGCCAATGGCGTGGCCATGGCGGCGGTCGCGGCGCTGCTGACGCACTCGACGGCCTGGGCCAGCTACGTCTGGAGCACGGCCTTCCTGGCGCTCAGCGCGACCGGCACCCTGGGCTCCATCTGCGCCTTCACGGGCGAGCAGTACCCGCTCATGGTGCGCTCGCTCGGCATGGGCTTGTCGGCCGGGGCGGGCCACCTGGGCATGTTCGCGGGCGTCTACGGCATCCTGCGGCTCACGCTGGACGTCGGCTGGGAGTGGACGGAGCTGCGGATAGCCATCGCCGCGGCCAGCGGCCTCAGTCTGCTGGTCGCGCTCCCCCTCGCGGCGATTACGGGCGTCGAGACGCGCGGCCACGACGTCGACACGCTCGAGTGGCACGCGCTGAACGCCCGCAAGCGGCCGCATCTGCGCCACCAGCGCGACTTTGAGGACCCAGCGGAGAGCGGCGGCGGCAGCGGCGACGGAAGCAGCGACGGCCGAGCTCTCGAGCGAGCGACGATCACTGCCGCGCGTCCCTCCCGCCCCGAGACGCGGACGTCGTCGCTGGAGAACTCGGCCATGCTGGGAGCGCCGACGAGCGCCGTCCGGACCACTCGCGCCACGTCGACGCCTGCGCCGATCCCGATCCCAAGCCAGCGCTCGACGTCCGCGGCCGGCACCAGCACGCACCGGTCGTCGCTGCCGGTGCTGATGGCGTCCTCGTCCTCGTCGGCGTCGTCCGGCGGCGGCGGCCTGTACTCGCCGCTGTCTCCTCCGTCCGTGTCGCTGTCGCCGTCGCGGTCGCCGTCGTCCATTTCATCGAGCTCGTCGTCGTCCTCGATGGGGTTCTGGAAGAAGCGGTCCGTGCACCGGCTGCGGCGGCAGGTCAAGGCCGTGGCGGACGCCGTGCGCGCGCGCAAGACGCTGAGCGCGTCGAGCGCGTCGGCGGCCAAGAAGGCGCGCACGTTCACGGGCAGCTCGCGGTCCACGACGCTGCCGAGCGACGACCTGGACCTGCTGGACACGATCGTGACGGACCACGAGCTGGACGCGGATGGTGGCTACGCGTTCGCGTCCGTGTCCGCGGCCGCGGCTGGCCGGCGCCGCACCAAGAGCGGGGGCCAGCGCCGGCGCACGCGCACGGCCAGCGGCGGCCTGGTGTCCAACTCGCGCTGGTTCGTGCCGTCGCTGAGCAGCGAGAGCGTGCTGAGCATCGGCCGCTGGCGGCAGTCGAGTAGCGCGGCGTCGTCCTCGTCGGCGTCGTCCTCGTCCTCGGTCGAGCCGCTCGAGCCGCCGGTGCCGCGGGCCAAGCGCAAGAGCTCGCGGGCCCGGGCGAGGACCCAGTCGAGGCGGACGCCGGACACGGAGCCCGTGCTCGAGATCCTGGAGCCCACGGCGTTCACGGGCAGCGGCCGCTTCCCGGCCACAGACGAGGAGGACAAACGCGTGCTCGCCGACGGCGGCAAGTCGTCGGGCGACGAGAGCCGGCTGTCCATCGACCTCGACATGTTCGACACGTTCACGTCCATGTCGACGCCCGTGCCGGCCTGCGGCGCGCGCTAGAAACCGTCGAGGCTGGCGGCGAGTGGGTGAGTGTGAGTGAGTGAGTGTGGTGGCGTGCTGTTCCTGCGGACAGGAGAGCAGCGTATTATAATATCGCGAATGAGAGACTATAGTATTGGCGCAGCAGCCTGGTGCGGTCCTTCATGGTTCTCTTGTCGTCGCTCTCGGCGCTCTAGTGGCGAGGCGTGGCCTCACTGCTGCTTGTCATCGGGCCCGGGAAGCAGCACAAAGTGCTGGAGGCGCAGCCACGAGACGCTGGGCGCCAGCCGGTCCTGCGAGAGCAGGTAGAGCGGCAGCATGACGCCGAGCTGCGCGACCAGGAGCCCGACGAGGTTCTCCGCGGGCGAGTGGAAGAAGGCCGTGGTGAAGAAGAGCAAGTAGACGGCGAGGCCTCCGACCAGGGCTAGCCACGCGGTCAGCAGGGTCTGCTTGACGCCGCGCGGCTTGCCCGCCGCCTCGACCGACAGCGCGAACCACTCGAACAGCGGGATGGCCACGTAGTGCGCCACGAGCAGCACCACGTGGTCCGAGTGGTCGAACGCCTGCGGGCAGCGGCCGTGGCGGCGCAGGTCCGCGAACCAGCACGCGTCGCGCTCTTGGGCACCCGAGAGCCAGGCGAAGGCGCCCACGACGCGGCGCTCCAGCGAGCCAAGCGCCAGGTACAGCACGACCGTGCGGAAGGCCATGACGCCCAGGTAGAGCAGCGCGCGGCGCACGCAGGCGCGGACGCGCTCCATGGTCGTGTCCGAGCCCAGCATGACGCCCACGTAGTTGAAGACGACGCCGGTGAGCGGGAGCACCCAAGCACCCTGCAGCACGAGGCGTCAGCGGGAGGAGGGCACCGTGGATATGGGGAGAGAAGCAGGCGCACCTGGGCCGAGGTGAGCACCGGGACGAGGTCCATGCCGGCGTAGCAGGGCAGGCTCTCGCCCGAGCCGCCGCAGCAGACGACCGCAGCGTCCTCGGGGGTCGAGTCGGCGCGCAGCCAGTTCGAGTCACAGCTGGAGCAGGCAGCGCGTCAGGAACATGGAGGAGGAAGACACGGAGGGGGAGGGAGAAGGAGACGGACGCACTCGCCGAGGACGCGCACGAACTTGTGCGGGAAGCGCAGCGCCGTGTAGCCCGCGAGCAGCAGCAGCAGCACGTTGACCACCAGGAAGCGGCCGCGCATCTGCAGCTTCTCCACGCGCAGCAGCGCCTTCTGCCCCGCCGTCAGCGTCGCCTCCTTGCGCGGCGCCAGCATGTTGCCACTTGGTTCGTTCCCGGGAATGCTGTGAGAAGCGCGTCCGCCCTTGGATTGTGTAAATCGACACGAAATTAATATGTTATACCAAATTGATGTACAGAATGATGTTCTAAACATCTATTGGTAAAATAATCAACCCGAACCAGTGAGGTTTTGCAAATCGGAAACGAATTGGCTGTCCGAGTGTTATTTATGGAAGCTGAATCTTGGTTACACAACGTAAATACTCTGTCACAAAGTGCGGATGTTGAGAGGTTGAGACGTCATGAACTGCAGAGACTACTCTTGTCCACGGGACAGAGAAAGTGACTGCCTACGTGAATACAGTCTCTGTGGTGGATACGGACCGCTCATTGTCGCTTTGGCGCGCAATTCGTCCGTTTCGCGCGCTTTTTGGATTCACGGCATCATTGCGACCAAAGGGGCACCAGGAAGGCAGGCAGGCAGGCAGGAAGGAAGGCAGGCAGGAAGGAAGGCAGGAAGGAAGGCAGGCAGGCCTCAATGCTCGGCGGTGGCGGAGGCGGAGGCGGCCCCAAGCGCGCGCGGGGTGGCGGCGGCGCGGCGCTGGCACCCACGAGCGCCGGGCAGGTGGAGCCGGTGGTGGACGCGACGGCCGAGGCGGTCAAGACGCGCTTCCTGCAGTTCCTCTGCGGCTACGGGCGGTCGGTCGAGGGCGTCGGACAGGGCCGGGATGACGCCGAGGAGGACGCGGCGACGCCCGTGGTCACGTACAGCCAGCAGGCCGAGGTGATGCGGTCGGCCGAGACGTCGTCGCTGTTCGTCGACTTCTCGCACGTGCTCGAGTTCGACCCGGACCTGGCGCAGGCCATCCAGGCGCAGTACTACCGCTGGGAGCCCTTCCTGCGGCGCGCCGTGTTCGAGTTCGTGCGCCTCGAGGACGCCGCGTACACGGTCAACGAGGACGCCACGCGCTCGCAGCGCGAGTTCTTCGTCTGCTTCTACAACTTCCAGCACGTCTCCCAGTGCGTCGAGCGCTCCTTTGTCCATGAGTCGCGGACGCAACGCCCGACTACACACTAACGCTGTCCACCACCTCCCTTGTCTGCACAGCATCCGCGAGCTGCGCACGCGGCGCATCGGCGAGCTGTCGTCCTTCTCGGGCACCGTGACGCGCACGTCGGACGTGCGGCCCGAGCTGCTCGTCGGCGCCTTCACGTGTGGCGAGTGCGGCGGCGACACGACGGGCGTGGTGCAGCAGTTCCGGTACGCCGAGCCACCGGCGTGCGCCAACCCGTTCTGCGCCAACACGGCCAACGAGTGGGCGTTGAACGCCGACAAGTCGGTCTTCGTCGACTGGCAGCGCGTCAAGGTGCAGGAGAACAGCGACGAGATCCCGGCGGGCAGCATGCCGCGCTCCATCGACGTCATCCTGCGCCACGAGAACGTCGAGCAGGCCAAGGCGGGCGACCGCGTCGTGTTCACGGGCTCGCTCATCGTCGTGCCCGACGTGTCCAAGTTCCAGCGCGGCGCCGTGGGCGGCGACACGCCCGTGGCCACGCGCGCGCGCGGCGGCCGCGGAGAGAACAGCACGCACGGCATGGAGGGCGAGGGCGTGCGCGGGCTCAAGGCGCTGGGCGTGCGCGAGCTGACGTACAAGACGTGCTTCCTCGCGTGCTCGGTGCAGACGATGGAGCAGCGCTTCAACAGCATCTCGATCCGCAGCGAGCACGCGGACGCCAACGCGGACGGCGAGCGCGACGGCGAGGACGAGAACGCCGAGATGGACGAGGTGCTGCGCGAGTTTAGCGACGAGGAGCTGGCGCGCGTGCGCGAGATGCAGGCCGAGCCCGACCGGTACGCCAAGATGGCGCGCACGCTCTGCCCAAGCGTGTACGGACACGACGAGATCCGGCGCGGCATCCTGCTCATGCTCTTCGGGGGCGTGCACAAGTCGACGCTGGAGGGCATCAAGCTGCGCGGAGACATCAACGTGTGCATCGTGGGGGACCCGTCGACGGCCAAGTCGCAGTTCCTCAAGTACGTCTGCGGCTTCCTGCCGCGCGCCATCTACGCGTCGGGCAAGGTGAGCTCGGCCGCGGGCCTGACGGCGTCCGTGACGCGCGACGCCGACAGCGGCGACTACTGCGTCGAGGCGGGCGCGCTCATGCTGGCGGACAACGGCATCTGCTGCATCGACGAGTTCGACAAGATGGACCCGCAAGACCAGGTGGCCATCCACGAGGCCATGGAGCAGCAGACCATCTCGATCACCAAGGCGGGCATCCAGGCCACGCTGAACGCGCGCACGTCCATCCTGGCGGCCGCCAACCCGTTCCACGGGCGCTACGACCGCACCAAGACGCTCAAGTACAACGTCAACATCTCGGCGCCTATCATGTCCCGCTTCGACCTCTTCTTCGTCATCCTGGACGACGGCGACGAGCAGTCGGACCGCAAGATCGCCGACCACATCGTCAACCTGCACGTGCCGTCCGAGCTGCGGCGCGACGACACCCTCGACCTGGACGGCCGCTACTCGGAGGAGGAGCTCAAGCGCTACATCAAGTTCGCGCGCGCGCTGCGGCCGGTCATCACGCCGGCGGCCAAGCGCGCCATGGTGGCGTGCTACCGCAGCCTGCGTGAGAACGACGTGGTGAGCAACGGCCAGACCAACATCGCCTACCGCATCACGGTGCGCCAGCTCGAGTCCATGATCCGGCTGTCCGAGGCGCTCGCCAGGCTCGACCTGAGCGACAAGGTGCGGATTCCCCACGTGCACGAGGCCTACCGGCTGCTGAGCAAGTCCATCATCCACGTCGACATGCAGAACGTCGAGCTGCCGTTGCCCCCGGATGCCGTGGGCGACGACAAGGACGACAAGGACGACGAGGACGGCGGTGGAGGCGGTGGAGACGGAGACGATGGGCCAGCGCCAGGGCCCGGAGGCGACCCACCGACCGGCGGAGAGCCCTCTGCGGCCGAGAAGAAGGCGGACAAGGACAAGGAGGCGGCGTCGCTGTCGTTCGAGCGGTTCGCGACCATCCAGAAGGCCATCGGGCGATTCATCCGCGACCGCGAGGACGCCGCCGAGAGCGCGCGCGTGGCCAGAGCCGCTGTGCGCGCCGAGGGCGTCGGCGAGGGCGAGGACGAAGACGAGGAGGACGCGGGCGGCGTCATGCAGGGCGAGCTCGTCACGTGGTACCTGGCGTCGCAGGACATCACGTCCGAGGCGCAGCTCGCGCGCGAGAAGCGACTCATCTGCTCCGTCATCGACAAGCTGGTGCGCGACAAGGTGCTGTCGGTCGTCGAGCTCGAGGACGACAGCGAGGAGGAGCAGGAGCAGGAGCAGGAGCAGCAGGAGGACCCGCCGGTTGGCAGTGACGAGGAGGAGGAGGAGGACGAGGACATGGACGATGGAGACGAGGACGCGCTCCCACGTCGGCGGCGGCTGCGGAGAGGCGGCCAGGAGCAGGAGCAGGACGCCAGCGCGCCGCCTCGCGCCAAGAAGCGGGCCGCCAAGCTGACGCCCGAGCAGCGCGAGGCCAAGACGCAGCAGCGGCTGCTGACCGTGCACCCCAACTACGCCTTCGAGTAGTCAACACGATCGATTTGCCTCCGTCCCAACGGTCTCCGCCGCTTGGTCTCACCTCGTCTCCGCTCCTCCACCCGTCCGCGGTCGCGACGCTCCAAGATCTCGAGCGGCCAAGGGGCGGTCCGTTCCATTGTCCGCTCCATTGTCCGCCTCACCGCGTCTCCCAACCGCATGGCGTCTGAGCGGGAGGCAGTCTTCCTGCGCGCCGAGCACTTCGTGGCGGCGGTGCAGTCACGGCTGGCGAGGGACCCCGTGTCGGTGCCCCCGCGGCTGTGGGTCTTTCGCCAGCCGCCGGCCGCGCGCCGCCTCTGGGCGTTGCGCCAGCAGGCGCTCGTGGGCTCCTGCGACGCCGCGCGCGCCGCCAAGGACTACGCCGGCCGCGGCTCGGGCTCCTGCGTGGCGTCCTGGGCGTCCGGCTGCTGCCTCACGGGGCTGGCGGGCGACAGCAAGCTGTGAGTGCATGGGGCTCGTGGCTGGACGGACGTCGCCGCTGCTAACGGCGCGTGCAGCAAGCTGTGGCAGATGCTGGGCGACATGCCCGCCGAGGACGCCATGGAGCAGTTCGTGCGCGTCGTGGGCGACCTGCTGCCCGAGTGGGCCGACCCGCAGCCGCCAGACGCCGCCCTGCTGGTGCGTTCACGTCCCTGGACGCGTCGGGATGCTGCTGCTGACGCCTGGGCCGCTCTCCCTCCGCCAGCGCACGTGGACGCCCGACGACGACAGCGATGAGTGCGCCGCCTGCGGAGAGGCCTTCACGCTGCTCAACCGCCGCCACCACGTACGTCCTCCGTCTCGCCCTACTCGCCCTACCTGCTCTACCGGCGGGCCCCACTCATGACCTCATGGACGGCGGACGGCAGTGCCGGCGGTGCCTGCGGCTCGTGTGCGCCGTCTGCTCGCCGCACTCGCTGCCGCTGCGCGTCTTCTCGCAGCAGACAGCGCGCCGCCAGCGCCTTTGCGTCTCGTGCTACGCCGAGGTGGCCGTCCCCGCGCGGGTCGCCCGGACGCCCAGCGCCGCGCGCAGCCGCACGAGCAGCCGCGTGAGCAGCGGCGAGAGCAGCGGCGAGGACGCGCCGACCTCGTCCAGCGCCAGCAGCAGCAGCGTCGCGACGTCGATGGCCCCACCGCCGGCCGCGCCGCTGGCCGTGGTGCCCCCGAGCACGGCCATCCACTCGGGGCCGCTCGAGTTCCTGCACGCGGCCGGCGGCCTGCGCAAGGCCTGGCGGCCCTACCTGTTCGTGCTGCTCGTGCGCAAGGGCTCGCTCGGCATGTTCCCGGCCCCCCACGGGCCGCAACAAGACGCAACGTCGCCGGCCGCGGACGACGCGCGCGCTCGGCCCGCCGCCGTGTTCAAGCTCAGCGGCTACACGCTGCGCGTGCGCGCGCAGAAGCGGCGGCCGCACCAGTTCCGGCTCACGCACGCGTCCAAGAAGCCGCTGCAGCTGGCGGCCAGCGGCATGGACGACCTGCGCGCGTGGCTGGCCGCGCTGCTGCGCGCCGTCGAGTGCGCCAACGAGCTCGAGCGCACCGCCGGCGGTCGTGGGACTGCGGACGGCCGTGGATCCGCGGACGGTCGTGGATCCGCCAGAGCGATGGACTTTATGCGGGACGCGCAGGACGCCGCGTAGAGCGGGCGAGAGGGGGACCCATGCGACCTGATAACACTCAAATGCCCGACTTGAAGGCTTTCTGCGGACGATCGCAATGATATCGCGGAGTAGATTCGCGTGGTGATCACCAGGCGAGACGGTATTCAACAGCTACAGTCCACAACAAGCACGGAACGCGTCGGTGCTTGTCGGCCGACAACTTGTGTCGGTGTGCCTCGCTGCAGCCCGAGACACGAAGGTGGTGGTGATGGTGGCGACTCAGTGGTGGATGGCGAAGGTGGCGAGCGAGCCTCCGCTGACAAAGCGCAAAATGTTGAACGCTGCATTCGCGTCTCGGCCCGCGACGAAGCCACAGTGCGGGCATCGGAACTCCGCCGCGGCGCCCAGGTCGGTGTTCAGTCGCGAGCAGTTGCCGCACGTCATACTCGTGT
>JAADYH010000388.1:0-22426 GCA_023338125.1 Phytopythium aichiense | reverse complement strand
TCCACGACTGACGGCAACGACCGCAGGTTGTCAGCGTGGGAGAAGTGGATCAGCTCCTTGTTGACAAAGTCCTGGTACGACACGGGTCCGTCCTCGCCCGTGAACGCGACCTCGTCCTCCCCGAGGTCGCTTCGCCCCAACAACCAGGTTTTGCGGTCGCCCGCGCGCGCTTTGCTGAACGCCAGGTCGAGCGCGTCGCCATCCGCCGGACCCGACCACGAGAACGGGACGAGGTGCTGGTCAAGCGCGCGGAAGTACTCGCGGCCCTCCGCACTCGTGCTCGTACCCAGACCCTTGTAGTACTTGATGGTGCACTGCTTGATCTCGTCGCTGGGCACGTCGCGCTTCCACTCGAGGTATTCGCGGAGGCTGTAGAAGCTGCGCGTTGTCGTCTTCTTGCTCCCGGTGCTACCCGCGGTGGCGGTCGCCGCCGTTCGAGACGTGACCTTGACCAGCGGCGTGATGAACGCGCTCATGAACGTCTCGCCGTCGTCATTCGACTGCAGCAGCTCCGGCCAGAACGTGTGGAACAAGTTGAACAGCAATCCCTTGATGTGCGATCCGTCGTGGTCCTGGTCCGTCATGACGATGACCTTGCCGTACCGCAACTGCTTGCGCTTCTCCGGCGTGTCGTACGTCTCATCCATGTTGAGCCCGAGGATCGTGCACAAGTGCGCGAGCTCGGCGTTCTTGGAGAGCTGCGCGACCGTCGCGTCGCGCACATTGAGCACCTTGCCGCGCAGAGGGAACACGCCATACTTGTCGCGTCCGACGACAGCGAGGCCAGCCACCGCGAGCGCCTTGGCAGAGTCGCCCTCCGTCAGAATCAACCTGCACTCACTCGAGCGCGGGCCGCCGGCCAGGTTGGCATCCTCCAGCTTGGGCACGTTCACCGACATGCGTCCACGCGACGAGGACGAGGAAGACGCCGACGCCGACACCTTCTTCAGCAGCGCCGCTCGCTGCTTGGCTCGAGCAGCGTCAACCACGCGCTCGACAATGCCAGAGTTGGCGATCACGACCTTGGAGAAGCGGTCGGACAGGATGCACGTGGACCCGAACGTGGTCGGACGCGACGTGAGGAGCTCCTTCATCTGCGAATCGAACGTCGGGTTCTCGATCTTGCAGTTGATGAACAGCGCCAGGTGCGGCTTGACGTGCGCGCCTGTGATGCCCGACAGGTCCGGGAACTTCTTGTTGACGTGGTCGGCGATGCGTCGGCAGAGCTGATCGCCAATGTAGTTGATATGCGTGCCGCCGCGACGCGCCGCCATGCCGTTCACGAAGCTGACCTGCACGAACCCGATGTCGGACGGAAGCACGCCGACTTGCCACCGCTTGTTGATTCGCGCGTAAATGTAGTCGGCGCGTCCGTTTTCGCCCGCTTCCTCGAGCGCGTCGGCCTCCTCCTGGGTCGTCGTGGCGTCGCGGAAGGTCTGGATGTACGACTCGAAGCCGTTGATAGGCACGCGCTGTCCATTAAGCGTCACCTCAACGTCCGAGAGGCAGCCCGCCACATCCACGACGCGCTTGGTGAGCACCTTGAGCATGCCGGGCGTGAGCTTGTCCATCTCGAAGCGCTCGAGGTCCGGGGAGAAGGACACGCGCGTGAAGTCGCTGCTTGGGTCGTGGTTGTCCAGCATGGTGATCTCCGGCTCGCCTCGCTCGCGCATGTTGTTGCGCCAGGTCTGCTTGTAGCGCAGCCCCGCGGCGGCGTCGCCCGTCTCGACCACGAACTCGGAGCTGAAGATGTTGGTGAGCTTGGCGCCGTAGCCGTGGCGACCACCGGTCAGCCGCCCGCTCGCGTCGTCGAAGTTGGATCCCGTGAGGAGGTGGCCGAGCACGAGCTCTGGCACGTACACTTGCTCGTGCCGATGGAACTTGACGGGGATGCCTCGACCGTCGTTGTGCACCGAGATCCAGGGCTTGCCGTCCTTACCCTTGGGCTCGACCACCACGTCCAGGTGGCGCATGTTCGGGTCGCGCACCTTGTTGTCCACGGCATTGACGATGATCTCGTCGAAGATCTTGTACAGCGCCGGCACGAACTCGACCGCCTGCTGCTGCATGGCCACGTCCTTGCCGCCGAGCGTGGGCACCCACATAGTCTCTCTCGCGGGCTCCACCGAGCCAATGTACATGCCTGGGCGCAGCAGCACGTGCTCTAGCGGCGTCTTCTTCTGGTAGATGGACTCGACGCTCTCGGCGGCCGGCGCGTCGGTCGAAAACGCTCGCCGCAGCGTGTCCAAGCGCGGCACTGATACCGCGAGAGCGCGCGTATCGGCGGCAATACACCAGTTAGAGCGCCCGCAAGCGCCGCTAAAGCTGCCTGGCACGACGGCGCTACTGCCCCGCACGTTCAAGGCCACGCCTGGCCGCCTCAGGCGCCGGGCGACGGCCCCCGCGGCCGCGCGCCGACTCGCTGAGCGCCACATCTTGCGTTGCCAATCACCTGACACTTTGTCGAGTGCCGCACCCCAAGCCCAAACCAATTGGACTTCATTGATTTTGGGAAGCGGTATACTCCATTTTGGGCCGAGTGGGGGTACACATGGGGTACACGGCCAGAAATGCCTGGATTTTCCACCAATCAGCAACAGTTTCCCCTCAATGTTTGCGTCCATGTTATGTTCCGCGCCTGGCGTTCGGCAAACATGGAGAAAATCTCCATGTTTGCACGTTTTTTGCACAATGTCTTATTTTGGGTGCCGATGGGAGTGAAAATCAAGTTGATTCCATGGGATTTCATGGTGTGCGCCACTAACATTCTATGTTTGACTCAGAAGTTACACAGGGGTACTCAATGTATAACATTGTCTGAGTCGTGCGATGATGATGGGTCAACGTCACTCCCTCGGGACTGTAACGGATTTGTCTGTTCTTGTAACGGGTTTATCCACTATATAGAGATGTCATTGTTTCTCATCATCTGACCTTCCAGCGCTCTTGTACAGGGTTATTCCCTTTTACAGAAATGTCACTCTTCTCCCTCCCCCTCCAGCAGACCCTCATTTCCCCTTTTCAAATCGCGCGAAAAAGCTCCACTCCATCGCCGATTTGAACGGTTCCTCCAAGGCGCCGCCGCCTCTGTCCGTTGCTCGCAGCCCATGGACGAGCTGCTGGAGGCCACCAAGGGCGGCAAGCGCGTGCGCAAGACGCCGCAGGAGAAGCTCGCGATCCTCGCCTTCCTGGACGCTGGCGGGTCGTCCGAGGACGCGGCCGCGCGCTTCGGCATCGCGCGTAACGCTGTCGCCAAGATGCTCAAGGAGCGCGACGACGCCGCCCCAGAGATCGCAGCGTTCGCGCTGGGCAAGCGTCCGCGTGAGACGACAAGCAGCGCGGAGATGGTCGCGTTCGCACAGCAGCCTGGCGCGTCCGTGGCGGCTGCGGCCACCAAGTTCGGCCTCACTCGGTCCCAAGTCACGCGCGCGCTCAAGGACATCGCCGAGGACGCTGCTTCACAGCCAGGAGCGGTCGCGGCGGCCTTGGCGCTGGTCTCCAGCGACGCGTTCGGCGCCGACTCGGCCGCCAACGCGTCCCTTGCGGCGGGCATGGCCGAGCAGATCGCGGCCGTCAGCGGCTTGGCCGGAGCCCCGCTCGTGTTGAGCGCGGGTGAGGGCATTGAGGGCATCGCGTCGGTCTCTGCCGAGCTGACGGGATTGGCGGACCGCCTTGCAGCCGTGGATAGCAGTCACGCGGACGCAGCGGTCGGGCAGAGAGCAGCGCTGTTGACGGCGGAGCAGAAGACGGCCATTTTGCAGTTCGTCGAGCAGGGCGGACTGCCGGCGACGGCGGCCCACAAGTTTGGCATCTCGCTCGCTGCCGTCGCCAAGACGATCCAGGAGAAGGCGGACGCCCTGGCCGCTATTACTGCGGCGATGAACAGCACCACTGTGGCCGCGGGTGATCTGCAGGTGGCAACCGCGTCGGTGGCCACAACGACGACCACTGTCGTGACTTCGAATGCTGAAAGCAACGCCATGGACGTTGACTCAGCTGCCATTTCTGCGGCGCCCTCTGCGGGTACCAGCGATGCGACGGAGATTAACGACGAAGAAACATCCGCTGTTGTAAGCAGCAGTACTGCCACGTCCGCAACAACTACGGCATCGACGGTGGCAACGACTGCTAGCAGCGCGGATGCCACCATGTCGGTGGCCTCGACCAGTGCTGAACCCGCTGCTGTGATTGCTTCCCCGACTGAAGTGATTGTTGCCTCTACTGCCGAAACCGCCGCAGCGAAGGCGGAGTCCATGGAGCCTGCCGTCCCTGCCCCAATAAACACGGGAGCACGCAAGGGGCGGCGAGTGCGCAAGACCAACAGCGAGAAGCTCGAGATCCTTGCGTTCGTCGAGAAGGGGGGATCGCAGGGGGCGGCGGCCGAGAAGTTCGGTGTGTCCCGCACGGCGGTGACAAAGATGGTCAAAGAGAAGGATGCGATCTGTGCGCAGGCGCGGTCCGAGAACACCAACAGCCGCAAGGTGCTGCAGTACCAGCACAAGCTGTCGATCATCGAAGACATGCTGTACAAATGGCAGCTCCAAGTGGAGATCGACTCGCCCTCGGTCAAGCTCACGGGCGACCTGCTGCAGTCCAAGGCCATGGAGTTCCGCAACAAGGTGCTCGCCGACTACTCGAGCGAGTTGCCAGACGAGGTCGTGCTCTCGCTGACTGACTTCAAGGCGTCGAACGGCTGGCTACATCGCTACATGCAGCGTCGAAGCATCCGCGCGCTACCTAAGCATAGTGACGAAGGCACCACTGCTGCAAGCACGAATGCTTCGGGTGATCGCGCTAGCGCTGAACAGCGCATCCAGCGGATACGCGCACAGCTGACTCAAGTGCCTGCGTCGTGCATTTGGACTCTGAGTGAGGTGGTGCTGCGTCACCGAACCATGTCCGCCCGCCTGGATGCATTGGTCAACCTGGACCCGCGAGCGGTGGATCGTGTGTCGGTGGCGCTCGCGGCGAGCGCTTCGGGCGAGAAGCTGCGGCTCCAGGTGGTCGGCAAGGATGAGCACGCCGCGGCACTTCTTGGCGGCGGCGGCACGGACGCGATTGACCCGGTAGCGACGTATGGCATCCAGTTCCGAGCGCATACGCGTGCGTGGCACGACTCGTACGCGGTGATGGAGTACATCCAGCTGATGAACCGCGAAGCGAAGGCACGCAAGCAAGTGTGGTTCCTGGTGCTCGACAGCTCGGCGTCGCACGTGGCCGCTGCGCACGCACTGCACCCGGCGGGCTCGTACCGCACCGGATTTACTTTCGAGTCGGTGGTACTGCTGTTCCTGCCGCCGAGTGCTGCCGTCATCCCCCCTGGTGGCAGCAACACCGTCCATGACGTTCAACCGCTATGCCAAGGCGTTGTTCGTGCTTTCAAGCGCACCTTCCGCTTCGAAATGCTGCAGTCGCTGGTGAGCGCTCAGCGAGCGTGGCTCGAGCGGCACCCAGCCACTGGTGACAGCACCGGGAGCTCTGCGAGTGGTGAGTTGTTCGACATCCACGCGTACACGTCGATCCGGCATTCTCTGTTGTGGCTGCAGAAGGCGTGGAATGCTATTACACCGAGCGAGATCCGACGCGCGTGGTCGTCGTGCGCATTTCTGCCACCCCAGTCGAGCGACAACGCCAGCAATGGCGCTGCCTCAGCTACGGCCAACGGCGACAGTGTGTCCGGAAACGGACAAGCCTCTCCGTTGAGTGTCATCTCAGTCTCCACGACTGGTAGTGTCGCGAGCCTTGAGCAACTGCGAGAGCTGGTGTCGACTGCAGCAGGCGTTCCCCAGCTTTCAAAGGACTTGGGCCTCGACGGGCTCGCCGAAGTGGACAACGACGAAGCGTTCGACGTGGAAGTCGCGGACTTTGACCGCGGTGACTCAGGCGCCGCCGACGAACTGGCCAAGGATGATGAGATCGTGATCGAGAGTCTGTCGCTGCAGGGGCTGCTGCGTGACGCGCCACGCGCGCTTGACGACCTCGCGAAGGACTCGGCAAGTGGGACCGCAGGCCCGGAGATCGCGGGTGTAGGCGAGGCGTGTGGCACGGTGGCCAGGCTGCTGCGCTTCATCATGGCGCGCGGGGGCAGCACAAGCGCGCAGGAGTTGCTCGCGCCGTCCGACCGCCGTGCGGCGCGCGCGAACCTGCTGGCGTTGCAGCGCGTGCTGCTCAAAGCGCGCGCCAAGGAGCAGGAGCAGGAGCAGGAGCAGGAGCACGACGCGGCGACAGCCTACACGGTTTGAGGCGGAGATAACCGGTCTGCGCGAAGTGACGGACGCCTCGGAACCCGAGCGTGTCGATTGTGTGTGCTGCTATATGCGTGTCAGAAATGCGACGCCAAGTGTTTTCAACGCTCTGCTTGTCCTCTTTGCCCTATGGCGGCGCGTGCGGAGCGAGAAGGGAGACGACGACGTGATGTCCTGGACAATGTCAACATTGGGCCTGGCTACTGATCTCTCCGAAGGCGAGTCGCTGGCGCACGACTGATCGAATTGTCGCGGCCGTGGCTGTGAGAGACGATCAGCATCCCAACGTGCTTGCGCCAGGTGCAGCACTGTTACCTCTGAGTCGGGCGGACGAGTCCAGACTCACGACTGCAGCGAGATGGGGTTGACTTTGAGACACGTTGGCCCGTGGGAGCGCCGGCGGCCTGGCATTCCCCGCTTCGACCACTGCCGGTCGCTTGCTGTCGTCGACTGTCGATTCCAACGTGGCCAAGCTTTAGAGTCCATGCCATTGCATGCCGAGAGGTTGATCCAAACCATCGTGGGCTCTATTGATACATGCGGGAGGCGGCACCACCTCCCCTACGACGTCCGCAACGAACACGTCCAACCACTCTACTCTACTCCGTTCTACTCTACTCTACACTTGTGAAAGACAAGACGACCACCACACGCATCCGCGACCGAACTCACTCAGTCGAGGAGCATCTGCGCCAGGATGTCGAGCATCTCGGGCGTCCAGGGCTCCATTGCTGCCTGCTCTTCATCGCCCACAACGTCGACACCGAGCCAGGTGCAATTGAGGGACCAGTCCTCAGCGTCGACGGTCGTCGGGCTGCTGCTGCTCGAGCTCGAGTCGTCGCAGCTCGAGTCGCTGCAGTCGCCGCTATCATCGGAGCATCCGGCCGGCGTCAGGGAGGAAGAACGAGGGGTGCGGCCGTAGATCCGACGCTCCTCCTCGCTGTGGTGGTTCTTCAGGTGGCGGTTCAGGTTGCCCGTGGTGCTGAACGTCTTGCTACAGCCCGGGACCTCGCACACGCGCGTCCGGTCGCCGTGGTGGAACTTGAGGTGGCGGTCGCGCTTGACTTCGCTCATGAACACCGCGCAGCAGTCCGGCTCTGGGCACGCGAGCGGCTCGAGCGGACCGTGCAGCCGGCGGTGGCGCGAGAGGTTGCCGGACGTGCTGAAGCGCTTGCCGCACGAGCGGACGCGGCAGACAAACGGCCTCTCTCCGGTGTGCGTCTTCATGTGCTCCGTGAGCGTGTACTTGCGGTTGAACCGGCGGCCGCAGCTCTTCTCGGGGCACCGGAACTTGCGCTCCGAGGACATGGACGCGTCCCGGTCGGTCGGGAACGTCGGCGTGCCGACGAGTGTGGCGATCGAAGTCATGTCGAGTTGGTTGCGAGGTAGTTGTCGCTGCTTCGGTGGCAGATTGCAGATTGCAGAATGGACGGCCCAATAGCAAAAGCGAATCCAACAAGACCAACAGAAGGCCCTCCGTCCCTCCTTTCGCTCGCTCTCACGCTCAGCTGTCGCACTGCACCGCACTGCGAAATCCCCTTCCTCGTCCTCCGAGAGGGGATGGATACTCCGCTCTGCTCCTTCTTTCACCGGTGCGGCCTCTCGCCATCGAGGAGGGGCCCAGCCACACCATCCACGTGCATAAAACCCAGACGTCGAGCGTCTCAACAGCCTGTGGGCAATCATGTTGGCGAACTGCTCGCGGCACACAAGCACACCGGAGCTTGCACCACGTGTCTGTTGTTTCACCGCGAGCCCAGCTGTACGAGACACGCTGGTGAACACATTTTGACATCCGCGAACTATCCTTGGCCAAGAATTTGCACAGGACCTTGAAAATAGTGGGCGTTGGACAGCGGCGTGGGTGAATTTTCTTGCTGCGGCAGTCTCCACCGCGTTGCACCAGCCCACTCTCGACGGGCTCTGGTACTGGCTCACTCTGACTGAGCAGCGTGACTCACGACGCGCGTTTGTGGACGGCGGGCCACGGACACTCCCAAGAAAATGGATTTTGGTGTGCAGTCTATCGCGTTGAGCGTCAACGCTGCTCAAGCATTCGTGTCGAGAATCTCGGGATTTGCTGTTCAAAACTGTATAAATTCACTCCGCTTTTTTTTCCCTGTAAATACCGGCCCCTCATCAAGTGAATCATTTCGACGGAGTTGGGCACTTGGCATTTGTATGTGACTCTCCAAAATTCACTCGAATGTACTGTACGTGATTACCACGCCCCGTTGGGCTCTAAACTCAACAAAATCCATCCGCGCGATTGGAGAGACGGCCGCGTCGCAGCTCGCCCAAAGGCCCCAGCCTCTCCACCAAGACCACAGCCGTTGGCTTGCGTGTTCGGTGATGCCTTTGCGCTCTGCGCCTTCCAATTGAGGGCCCCCAGCAGCCCGGAGCCGGATGGCAGGACGCTAGTCGCGGCCAGGTGGCGATTGCGTCGAGGTCGAAGCTTACACTTCCTCAATGCCTCAACCCGGACAGGTGTCGGCGGCTGAGGCCTCGAGATGATTTCATGGCCGATGAGGACATGGAGATAATCACAGACGGCGTGTGCTGCTCACGCTTAGACCGGCGCAGATGGAACGGCGACCCGCGTGGAGCATGGAGACGGACCGCCACCTGGCAGCCAGCGTTAGTGGTGTTGATTCCGGTTGAGAAATCGCCCCTCGGCTCCGTAATCGCGCGAGTGCTAAGCGCCTCGAGCTTCGACAAGGACTATGATACCAACACGCCGGATCGGCAGTCGAGCACACTCAAAACACGCGAGCGGATTGCTGATGGAGACAACAGCGAGAGCGCAATGATTCGCGAGAAGGTTGCAGTTGAACGATGGATAGTCGAGCGGGGGCAGCGCGCTCGGCGCATAGAGCTCCGCGTCGCCACTGAGATAGCCCGAGGCAGCTCAATCATTTCATTGAGGCCCAACGGGACCGCAACGAGGCCAACGCCCAAATCTCAAGTTTGGGGAAAGAAATCGTTCGGTATGAGTGGCATCAGCCCCACAGACGTCTATTCTTGGCATTCGAGGTCCAAAGAAGGCCGCTGCCGTCTATACATAGCACTCAGAGGCCTCTGCTCGCGTCTCATGGTCAATGTCAAGGTTCTGGGTTCCACACAAGCCTCCTCCGCCGCTCCATCGGGCTGTGGACACGTGCATGAGTGCGCCAAAGCATAGCGCCGCATCGGATCCACTCCAGGCCGACTCCGTTTCTCGGCCCTTGCCTTCCTCATCACTGTTCCTCACCGCATCGGGTCGGTTCCGACACTTGTCACCATGAGCGAGTCGCCCTTCCGCCCTGGCGCCGAGGTGCGTCGAAATGCGTTCTCCACTGATGCGCCTGTTGCCATCGCGGCAGTCCCTCATCTTGATGCGTACTTGTCACTTTACAGCGCATGCTGGACGCCGCGGGGCTCGCGGCGGCGGCGGCGCACAAGGGCAGCAAAGAGTCGCGCGCGACCGAGGCGCTGGCCATGAAGGACGAGCAGATGCGCATCCTGGGCGACCAGAACGCGCGGCTACTGACGTCGCTCAACGCCATGGACGACGAGATCCAGACGCTCAAGGCGCACAGGCTGCGCCTTGACGACGAGAACCGAGTGCTGCGCGACCAGAACTTCGAGCTCCAGAGCAAGGCGCGTGCCGCCGAGACGAACCTCGTCAAGGCTCAGGCAGGCATGGAGGAGCGGGAGACGCAGATCCGCGTACTGACAGACCACAACACGGAGCTGCTGCGACTGCTGGAGCACGAGGAGGCTCAAGGTGCGGCTCTGGGCTCGAGCAATGCTGCGCTCAAGGGTGAGCTCGAGGCGCTACAGACGCGGTTCACATCGTTACTAGCAAGCGCCAAGACGCACGAGGAAGTGGCTGCCCGAGCAACGCGTGAAGGACAGCTGCGGGCTGAGGAAGTGCGGTTGCTGCGCGTCGAGAGCGACCAGCTGCGCGCGTGCAACGCGGAGCTCAAGATGAAGACGCAGGTGGAGCTCGAGGCCCTGCAGGAGCAGCTGCGCGTGCGCAAGGAAAAGCAGTACCAGCTTCTGGACAAGATGCAGCAGCTCGAGGAGGCCAAGCGGCGCGCGGACGACCAGCTTGCCGCGCTCGAGGACAAGCTGCGCGGGTCGCAGGAGCGCTCGCAGGAGCTGGAGACACAGGTGCAGCTCGAGGCCAAGGCCAAGCGCGCGCAGATCGACGCCAACAAGAGCTTCTTCATCGAGAACGGCAACCTGATGCGCGACAAGCAGGAGCTGACGCAACGCGCCGACAAGGCCGAGCAGGAGCGCGCGCGCATGGAGGCTGAGAACCGCGATTCGGCCGAGCAGTTGCGTGAGATGGCCGAGAAGGTCTTCCAGCTACTGGAGCGACTCAAGCTGGCCGAACTGGGCAAGACGAAGGCTGTGGACGCGCTCAAGAACAAGGAGCTGGAGCTGCTGGCGCTCAAGAAGAAGAATGCGCGGCTGCTCAAAGAGGGCACGAGCGAGGGCAAGGCACGCGCCAAGTCCGAGATGGACAAGAAGGTGCTGCTGGAGCAGCTGACGGCGCTCAAGAAGCACAATGCGCAGCTCAGCGTACGCTGCAGTGAAGAGGTCAAGGCCAAGCTCAAGGAGGCCGACGAGCGCAAGGTGCTGGAGGACAAGCTGCAGACCATGGGGGCACGCGTGGCCTTCCTGCTCAACAAGATGCAGGCGGACGAGGAAGCCAAGCTCGTCTCCAAGGAGGAGACCAAGAAGCTCGGCGCGCAGGTCGCTAGTGCGCAGGACAAGAGCGCCGAGCTCTCCGCCAAGCTGCACGCGACCGCCGAGAGCAACCGTGTCGTCACAGAAGCGCTGCGCAGCAAGCAGGGAGAACTCGACGAGTACAAGATCCGCCTCGAGGCACTGCAGAAGAAGGCGGCGGCGCTCGCGGCAGTGCTGGAAAACGCCGGGTTGTCGCTCCACGGCGACGACAACGCCAAGAGCAACAATAACCAGCAGGACTCGCCTGTTCACCCGGACGACGCGGCAGCAGTAGCGAGCAACGCGCGCTTCTTCGTCGAATCTCGCGCGTCTCACGGTGGGCTGCTCATCATCAAGGCCAAGCGCCTCGCATCGACGACTATCACGGCTTCGACGGACGCGCAGCAGCAACAGGTTATGCTGCAGCAACAACAGCGCAATGCGGCCTTGCTGGACCGCATGGGCATCAACGCGTTCCTCAAGCGCGCGCAGAAAAGCATGAATACCAAGCAGATGCTCGTGGAGCGGCTCGCGGCGCTGCTTGGCGCGCTGGGAGCTGGCGAAGACGCCGTGGAAGACGCGCGCACGCAGCTCGAGGCGCGCCGGGACCAGATCGCACACCTCGCGCGCAAGGCGACGCGGCTGCAGGAGAAGTTGACGGTTGAGGAAGACGCCAAGCGCAAGACGCTGCTGCGGTACGTGCATGAGATCAAAGCGCGCTCATCCGTGACCGACAATGGCGTGCTCAAGCTGGCCGAGAGCGGCGTCGGCGACGAGGAAGTTCACGCCGTGGCAGCGCTGCTGCGCTCCAACGCCAGCGGTGTCCGCGAGCTGCAGCTGCGCGGAAATGGCATCTCGAACGAGGGTGCGCGTGCCGTGGCGGCAGTGCTCGCGAACGCCTCCAGTGCTTTGCGGCTCGTGGATCTGCGCGGCAACTTCATCACCAAGGATGGGGTGAAGGTGCTGGCTGAGGCGCTGGAGCGACACCCGCGCACCAAACACGTGTACGTGCACGCCGGCGGGAAGATTGAGGCACTCGGCACGACTGCAGGCGATACAGGAGCCAGTGGGGGCAGTATGACGTCAATGCTGTCGCCAACAGCTTCAACAACAGCACCGATGGGTGTCAACCCAGCGCTCATCGGAGTCGAAACGGTGTGTGTGGTGGACGTGCGCGATCAGAAGGAGTCCGAGGGCTCCGATAGCGCGCAGATGTTTGCCGCCGACCTGGATGACACGCTGGAGCTGTCCACCCCCGCGATCTCCGGTCAGACGATGACTACCGGACCCGGGAGTGCGTTCAAGCTCAAAATGACGGCGCTAGGCTCCGCGGCCGACGACCGAGAGAGTAGCAACCGCTTGTTCGCGCGGCGGCCATTGTCAGCTGCGACGCTGAAGAAGCAGCGCGAGAAGCTGGCGGCGCAGCGGCGGAAGAAGCTCGAGGATGCGCGGGCCCTTGCCAAGAAGGAGGCGGAGTGGGCCGGCCGTGCGGGCGGGATGGACGCGAGCCCGTCGCCTGGAGTCGGATCGGCCAAGAAGCTGCCACCTATCGGCAGCTCAAGCAGTGGCGGCGTGAGTCGCATAAGCTCCGCACCGGTGCTCAAAAAGAAGGTCGACGTCGAGGACGACGCTGGTGGACCAGAGGTGACGAAATGAGCACGGCCACTATCTCTATAATACTGAAGTTGTCATCCGTCGCTGACATTTGGACTTGCGAGAATTCGGTCGGTTAGGGACTGTCATTCTGGTTGAAGACTCCGATGGCCAGACCGTGCGAGCGCTTCAGCGAGTCCGAATTCTCCTGGGGAGCAAGTTGCTGTGAAATTCTAGCCTGCCGCATCATTTTGATCAAAATACACTTCCCCAGATGAAATTGGCACACGAACGTGAATATCAGGAGTGTGGCGCGGTGTTCATGAACGAGGCCAGACTGAGTCGCCACCTGACTTACTGGCACCGCGACCGGAGCTGCGTTTGCTAAGTGCCGGGCTGCGGCAAGACGCTCAGCACGCCGAGAAACCTGAATCGCCACCTGAAGCACTACCACGACGAGAAGGTGCGCGTCATTTTTGGAAATTTGCCTCTGACTCCGAAGTTGTTCCCGATGGGCTGCTGGGAGAACAGCGAAGATGGTAGCGGTTGCAGTGAGCTGACTTTGCCACAGTCAAGCGATAGCGGAGGCGTCTCCGACTCGAGCTACAGCAGTCGAAGCTCGACCAACAGCACCGCAAGTGCCGGTGAGATCGAAGCGTCTTGTCAGCGTAGCGACTGGATGGACGTGGATGTGGATATCCTCCCCAGTGGCGACGACACAGCTACAGAGTTTCGGCCAGAGGAGCTTCTCGATATCCTCACGCAATTGCTTCTCGAGTGATCGAGAACCAAGCTTTCCCTGCAGTGTATTCTAATCGATATCCTCAACATTGTATCTTCGCTACTGCTGATGCTTCATTTCCTGTTGGTTTGATGCACCATGGCACCCAGCGTTCCAGGACATACATACATAAAGGTGTTGCAACTGCTCACGCGCCATGCAATCCATGGTCCCCTGTGAACAACAACTTCGCGGTTCGCTGCATTCCGTGGCTGGTCTTTGGGTCGAACGATCAAGAAGCTCGAGTTCTTGGCTGCACTGATGCGAAGGAGGTATACATGGAGCGGTGATGTGATGTCTGTCAAGGGGAGCGCTGGTGGATTATCACGCTCCCCACGTTCTGTAAGCCAGCTTTTTGTCCATTGATTGTCAGTTCTCCGCCACAAAATTTACCAGTGGATTTCAGACATGTTCAACTTGGTCTGATTTATTTACCATATGATTGTACACTGTAAACTCGTCGACTGAACAACTTCCAAAATTGAACACAACATCTTCAAAATCAACACACAAATACTGCATGTAAAACGTGCGGTTTTGCAGCTGCAGATATCAAGACATCACTCGCTTCAACACGCGGCCCGTTGTGGCGGATATGCCGTCGATGCTCAGCTTGGACGCTGCTAGATTATCACAGCAACGTCAAACCTCAGCTGCTCGTTGATTTTGTGGACGTTGGATGTCGTGCGTTTGCGGGAGTGAACTCAAGCCGCATTTGTCTCAATGTCAACTCGATCTCTCCGATTGAGAATCGGTGCCAACAATGGTCGTTGCCTTGATGCTCAGCCGCGTACGCCAACACCTTTGGTACCTACGATGGGGACCGTGTTGCACTGCAACACGAACCGGAAGGAACCAATCCACTACATGTTCAGTCGAGCAGCCCTGTGCTTGTCGTGGTTCGTTTTGACCTGTTTCTGCAGCGTGGGAAATTGCGCTTCTCAAATAGCTGCTGCTCGGACAAAGCGAGCCGTTCGAGTGTTCCGTGTCGGAGTGTGACGCGGCGTTGATGAACGAGGCCAGACTGAGTCGTCACCGACCTACCAGCACCGCGACCGGAGCCGCATTTGCCAAGTGCCGGGCTGCGGCAAGACGTTCAGCAACACCAAGAACTTGAATTGCGGCGTGAGGAACGACGCGATGGAGTTGAACCCGACGAACCCGACGGCAATTAATGCCTTTGGATGGTCGCGCGACGGCACCTGGCTAAACATGGCAGTCAGCGCGAGTGACAATGAAGAAGCGATGGAGTCATGGCTGCGAGCAGTGCACGCCATCCGCGCCAATTGCTTCTTAGCTGATCACCTTGACGTGTATATCTTCACAATAATTATCCTCGAGCGCAGTTCCCGCACTCCTTCCTGTCCGATGACTCGCCATCGGCAGACTCTAACTAGTAGGACTGACTCTGGTAGCGCGCGTTCGGGTCGTGCAGCACCGAGACGAGCGTGTCCAGCATCTCGGGGTTCCACACCTCATCGAACATCTCTGCGCACGACTTGGTGGGCGTGAAGATCGGCACACCCATTGGTGGGAGCTGCTGCTCCTGCTGCCACAGCGACATGGGCTGCTGTTGTTGCTGCTGCTGTTGTTGCTGCTGCTGCTGCTGCTGTTGCTGCTGCATCATTTGCTGGTGCTGAGGCGGCAGCACAAGCTGGGGTGGAGGTGGGATCTGCAGCGTCAGTGGTTGCATCCGGAACTGAGGCGCGACGGACAGAAGGGTAGGCGGTGCCCAGCTCTCGGAGCTCGTGGGGCTGCGGTGGTTGCTCACGACGATCGGGGGAGCCATCATGACGACAGGCTTGATACGGCGCTCGAGCCCCGTGTGCTGGTGCTTCAGGTGGCGGTTCAGGTTACCCGTCGTGCTGAACGTCTTGCCGCAGCCGATGACCGGACACACCTTAACGGCGCTGCCGTAGTGGAACTGCATGTGCTTCTCCAGCTTGTTGTTGCTCGGGAAAGCACACACACAGCCCTCCACGGGACACTTGAGCGGCTCGATGTACCCGTGGAGACGCTTGTGGCGCGACAGGTTACCCGACGTGCTGAAGCGCTTAGCGCACGTGCGGACCGGACACACGTGCGGCCGCTCGCCAGTGTGCGTCTTCATGTGCTCGGCGAGCGTGTACTTGCGATTAAAGCGACGGTCGCACCCGGATTCGGGGCACGCGTGGGGCGGGAGCGGCCTCAGGGGAGGCTGTGAGGCCGGCTGCGCCTTCCGCTCTGTTATCCTGTCCGAAACGTCCATGTCCTCGCCCTTGGAGGGATGGCAGCGCGGAGAAACGCCGGCGTGACCACCAATCGTGCCGGTGGGCGTGTAGTTCGTCTGCTGTGACGGGGAGTCCATGACCGAGTCCCGCGGGTGGTCGCTCGCTCGCGGCAGTTCAAACCCCGGGAGCTTGCCCTGAGCGTTCATTTCGATATTGCGGTAGCTGACCGAAAATGCGAAATGGCCGAGAGACTGAGGGAGAGGGGGGGTCGAAGGTGGAGACTCCATCTCAACGAGAGGAGAGGAGGGGATAGCGGGGGAGGCCTGTCGACCCGCAGTACGCAGTCAACAGCTTCTCACGGTACGTGTCCAGAAGTGCAGACGCCCCGAAGTGTATGGCGTTGAGTATGTCGTGGGCCCACCACATCGTGACAAGCGCCATGTGAGGCCGGCAGTCTGGCGGAGAGGGCGGCACCGGCTCATCTCCTATCCTTGGGGAACGTGTGACTCTCGAGCCTAAAGCCCTCTCTTGGGAGCCATGCGAGGGTGGTCGCGGCGCAAACAGACAAAGAAATGGCTCACCACCTGAGATCTGCGGCTCCAGCGAGGGTACGGAGCGCAGATGCCACGCACGCGCGCTTGGCGAATTGACAGCGGACGGTCCCGTGTCCAGCACGGATCTCGACGAGCGCAACGACCGCTCCAATGCTCGACGTGGACCCGAGGCGAGGCGACCACGCGAAAGTGGACCGAACCGGATCGGATTGGACGCCCAAGTTCCAAGACGGACGGCATTAGGGCACGAGGAAGTGTCCTACTCGGCGCGTAAAGGCAGGCAAGGCCGCCTCGCGGACAGCCACACACGACTGACAACCGTCGGCTCGAGTGTGAGCCATCAAGCGCTGTTCACTGTCCAGGGAGCGGCCGATAGTTGAGGCAGGCGCTTGACACTTGACGTGCAATCGCGGAGGAGCACGTCGTGTCAACGTCCAGACTGGTGACTGAAAGAGCGAACAAACCGCTGACCGCCCGCCAATGCCGGTGTCAACCGAACAACAGTCCAGGCGGGACACTGCTGTGCTGTGTATCATAATATGATGTATATCTGACCACGTCGTTGGACTCCGCTGAGCAGATGACGTGTGTAAGTTGTTGACTGCAATTGCAACGCGACGGCAGGCGCGCGAAAGATCTCGTCGCGATTGATAGCGACGTTTGAAAGGGAGAGCGAAGCCATCGAGGAGCGGCATCGCCAGTCATGGACGTTCACCACGTCGTCGGCTGATTTGTCCTCATCTCATGAAATCGACCCGTCGTAGCGGGTAGACCCGCTGGCTGGCGATCGTGCCGCATGTTGGGGTGGATGGATGCATCGTCGAGCGGTCCATTTATTAGTACAGGCTGGTGCGGTAGGACACCCTGGACACCTGGTGAGTGGTAAGCCACACCTATGCCTGTGGATTGGACATGAAGACAACCGTGAGGGCATGCTCTCTCTCTCTCTTTCTCTTCTTGTGTTGCGAACCGTGTCTGCTTCGATGCTACAGCGTCCACGACTTCGAGGCAATGCGATGCGAGCGCAATTTAGATGGAATGAGTACAAAACGGTGTCAATAAGTTAGTGCTGCTGGTCCTACTGGCCTACGACTAGTGCTGGCATCAAGCCTTACAGGGTGGACATAGGCAGCATGTCCATGGCGACGTCGGTGGTGTTGTCGTCGAGCAGATCCACGAGCGTATCGAGTAGCTCGGGCGTCCAGATCTCGTCGTCCGAGCCGTCAAACATGGGGCCAGAGGTCAGGTCGATGTCCGTCGGCATGAAGCACGTCGACGACCACAGCAGCAGATCGTCGCAGTCGTCAACAGCGTCGCTGCTTGCTCCGTACGCCCACTGCTCGGCGCTGGTCGGGCTCCCAGTGACAGCATGGGTCGAAGTGCCGGTCTTGGAAGTGTCGGCGCTCTGGCGAGGACTCAGGCATTCCACATCGGTGTGGCCGTGGTGGTTCTTCAGGTGGCGGTTCAGGTTGCCCGTCGTGCTGAACGCCTTGCCGCAGCCAGCAACGGTGCAGGGCTTCACGTCCGTGCTAAAGTGGAACTTCATGTGCTTCTGCAGCTTCTTGTTGCTCGGGAACGCGCACACGCAGCCCTCGACGGGGCACGGCAGCGGCTCGATGTACCCGTGCAGGCGCTTGTGGCGCGACAGATTGCCGGACGTGCTGAATGTCTTGCCGCACGTGCGCACGGGGCAAACGTGCTGGCCCTCACTCGAGTGCGTCTTGATGTGCTCGAGGAGGCTGAACTTGCGCACGAACTGCCGCAGGCAGCCCGGCTCCGGGCAGGCGAGCGTCGCCTGCGCCGTGCTAGCGATGTCGTGGGCGATGGCCACGGCGGACTCGACGGTGGTGATGACGGTGGCCATGGTCGGCATGAAGAGAGCAGCAAGCGGCCGGTGTTGATGTGCTTTGGTGCTTAGTGGTGGATTGGAGAGTGAGAGCAGTGGCGGGTCTGCGTGCGGATGAGCGCGACGATGGATGAGATGGATCCATTCGCCAGGCTCGGTGTCTGTCGAAACCGTGTCGACGACAATCCACGGCTCGGACCGGGCCAGCTGGGGGGCTGACGAGCGCAACACCGTCGCGGCAGCGTGTGACTTGGCAGGAAATCCGGTCGTGTTGACAAGACGCACGTCTGCCAGGCGAGGGACAAGCCGCGGGCCGTGCGCGCGAAAGAGTCGGCGGCCGCCCCCACGCAAATCTTGCAGCTCGCGCCGCACCGAGCCCATCATAGCCAACTCCAGCGTATTACGCCCAAGGAGAGCGGCGGTGTCACACCGGCGAATTCGTGAGCCCGGCGCAAAATGCAGGCCTCGTCTTTGACCAGCAGCCGATGACCTGACGCTGTGGTGGTTGGCGAAATTGTGGCGGAAATTGCGGACACGACCAGCTGTTTGCCGGATTTGCAACTCGGTCGAAAATATGGCAGAAGTCAGAATGAAATCAGAAAACAGTTTGGGGAAAATATCTTGATCTTTGTAAAGCGTGTCCATTTTTTAGTGGACGTTGCGATGTTTTTTTACGAAAAGGCATAATGATTTAAATAAAAACAAGTGCAACCTGTTGACAGGCGGCAGATGTCGTTAGCAATTACCACCGCGACGACAAGGTTGGACTCTGCAGCAGCATATCTGCGTCTCGGGGGAGGGCGCTTCGAGCACGACCAGCTCGCCCGGACGGTCACGCACGTGTCCACTTCGGCGTGGATTTTCATGTGAAGGAGTGGCATCGTGTCGTCTCCGGTGTCCGTCTGCCTCGGCGATGGGGCTCATGGTCCTGCGAACAAATCTTGCGGCTCCGATCTCGTGGAGAGCGCGTTATTTCGATCCGACCGCGCCTTTTCATGGCGCAGGGCGGAACTTGACGCGCCAGCGGACCTCGTCCGCTCCATCCGCTTAGTGGGTTTGGTCTCGCATCATGCTCGCGCGAGCTGCAGGCAGCGCCACAGAATGCTTGGATGCTTTGCTTCCGGCGTCGGACAGAGTCTTACGCTCGCTGCATCCACCAGCAAGCAGCTCGCATCCACCACCAAGCAGTTTGGTGCAAGCGTATCCTCGCCTGTATACCTCACGACATGAATCAGTGAATCCTGATGATCAAAAGGAGTTCGACCAAGACTTCAATCTCTACGAGCGTTGCTTCACTGCCGATGCAAGTGCTACCAAGCTGTTCCGATCTCCGAGCCATTGATTGACACATTGAGCTAGCAGAGGTTGTTGTTTGTTGTTCTATTCGACAGTCGATAAATAAATACCAATGCGATCAATGTCCTAGCAGGCGGCGTCCCACGAACACACGGGCTCGTCGCCCAAGATGATCTGGAGCGTGTCGAGCACCGCGGGGCTCCAGATATCGTCTGTCTCGTCGACATGGGCGAACTGGAAGAAGTCGCTGGCCATCGGCTCCCAGTGCGGCATCATAGCGTCACCAGTCTGGTTGAAGTCGATGAACTGGTCGCCACTGATGGGACTGCCAACCGACACGGACGTGACCTTGATCATGTTCTCCTGCACCTCGTGCTGGCTGTGGTGGTTCTTCAGGTGGCGGTTCAGGTTGCCCGTCGTGCTGAATGTCTTGCCGCAGCCGGTCACCGGGCAGATCTTGTTCACCTGGCCGCTGTGGAACTTCATGTGCTTCTCCAGCTTGTTGTTGCTCGGAAACTCGCACACACAGCCCTCGACGGGACACTTGAGTGGCTCGATGTACCCGTGCAGGCGCTTGTGACGCGACAAGTTGCCGGAGGTCGTGAAGCGCTTGGCACACGTGCGGACCGGACACACGTGCGGCCGCTCGCCAGTATGCGACTTGGCGTGCTCGTCCAGCGCGTACTTGCGGGTGAAGACCCGGGTGCAGCCGGTGTGCGGGCACGTAATGACCGCCGAGGACTCTGTGGCGATTGGCGAGGCGTTCGCGGCGTTCGTGGAGTTCATCATGTTGCACTCAAGTGTAGTCGGTGGATAAAAGGAAAAAGAAAAGTGAGGCTGGTGGAGCCAATGCTCGCTCGCGTGGTCTCGTTGTCCGAGGAGATATGCAGGCGGCGCGTGATCTCTCGGTCCTGGGAAAAAGTGGACATGGCCAGCATAGACAGACACGCTGAGCACGGTGGCAAATCGCCAGACCTATCCGCTTCAGCATTCGCCGATACTCTGCCGTGGAATCAGCAAAAGACTTGCGGACAGCGGCTGTGCACAGCGCGTGCGCCTGGGGCTGGGCCGCGCCATGCGGTGAGACCTGGAGCAACTCGAAGCGGTGAGTGGCGTGGGTAGGGTCTGCTCGGTTGTTGCCGGCATGCAGAGGCTATATTTGGGCAATCGTGCGACACGAGCACGCCGCCTGCTTGAGCTCAGCGACTGCGACGCAGATGGAGTCACGGGTCGTGGCCACGACTATGGGCGTGTGAGCAACTCTACGGCGAAGATCCGGACGAACAGTGGGCGGCCGTGTCCAGGCCGTGTGTGGCTCGGGGGCGGACGTCACACGCCTTGCTCACGTACGAACAGTGGCACCGCTGGCGGAAATGGACAGCGCGTCGGGTACTCCGCGCCTCGGCCAGATTACCTGCACCGCCTCGGATGATGGATGGCACCTCGTTCACATCGCACTGGATTAGGGACATGCGCTGGAGGCGAGCCCCCCCCCCACAGCAGCGTTTCTCTTTCGATACATATGAACGCGTCTGAGGTCAGGGCAGTGCACTCCATCAAGATGACAGCATGGCTGCAGGATTGAAGCAGCACGAACATACCGACGACACTAGCGCTGCAAGGAGTGGTGGGAGGGCTTGATGCCAATAAATTACTCTTAGCGATGGCCTCTACACGATCGCGACGGGGTCGACGACCGCAGAACTGTCGTCCAGGATGAGCTCGAGCGCGTCCATCAGCTCCGGGTTCCACGCGTGCTCGAACGGCGCGCCGGTGGAGAAGCCGATGGGCGTGAAGCACGAGCCGAGCCACGACGCGACCGGCTCGGCGGCGTCCCCACGGTCCGCCGCCCACTGCTCGGCGCTCGTGGGACTGCCGACCGCGACCACCAGCTTCTCGACGTCCTCGACCTGGTGGTGGTTCTTCAGGTGGCGGTTCAGGTTACCCGTCGTGCTGAACGTCTTGCCGCAGCCGGGCACCGAGCACACCTTGGTGGCCGTGCCGTAGTGGAACTTCATGTGCTTCTCCAGCTTGTTGGCGCTCGGGAATGCGCAGATGCAACCCTCGACGGGACACTGGAGCGGCTCGATGTACCCGTGGAGCCGCTTGTGGCGCGACAGGTTGCCCGACGTGCTGAAGCGCTTGCCGCACGTGCGCACGGGGCAGACGTGCGGCCGCTCCCCCGTGTGGATCTTGCTGTGCTCCTCGAGCGTGTACTTGCGGTTGAACCGGCGGCCGCACCCGGGCTCGGCGCACTCGAAGACGGTCGTCTTGGGCTCCATGGCGTCGGTAGCGAAGGGGATTTAGAGCGGTGGGAGTGGAAGAATGGCTGCAGTTTGGGGAATGAGCGACCGGGGAGCGCTTTACGCCAGTCGAGCCGCGAAGCTGTTGTCCGAACGGTCCATGGCCCCGCTCAACTCACTGTGAGTTTGTATGGAGAGGCGAGCTAACAGATGACATGAAGAGGTGCACTTGCTCGGACGGCGTGACAACGGACGGACCGTCGCCGCACTTGATTTCTGTAAGAGACATACAAATCACAAGACCTGCGCGTTGGACAGTGGGGCACGCCACCTGGGATATTCTGCCGTGTCCACAATCGGGACCGCACGCACGCTAAATCAGTAGATTCATGGTGTCGCTTTGCGACGCACGAAAGAAAAAAGGGAAACAGGAAAACTTGATCGAGGCTTCGCTTGGGTGATCGAGGCTTCGCTTCACCGGCGGAGAATGGATGCATGCATCCAGACGCAAGGGGCGTGCACGCGCCTCCTCCTCCTTCTCATCAGCGCTTCAGCTTCTCGAACAAAATCGTCCGTGGGCTGAAAGGAGGGCGGAACGTTCCCGTCGCCATATTGCGTCCGTGGAAACACCAGTTGCTCGTTGTGATTATCGCGTTCACGTTGTAAAAAAACATCGCAAAGCGACAACCTCAATGCCCGAGTTGACGGGCTATCCACTGCCTGCAGATGATACCGCAGACAACAGGCCTGAAGGCCACCTCCACCCGTGTTGCCGAAGGAAGAGGCACCTGCGAACACTTGGGTATACAGATTCCAGCTCTGGAAAGCGCACGCGGTCACGGCCAGCCGCGGCGCTCGCAGTCGAGAAGCAGCACCAGCATGTCTTCGAAGCGCACTTGCGTCAGCTAAGACATCCTGGGGCTACTTCCCGACTGCGAGCGC
>JAADYH010000387.1:0-22441 GCA_023338125.1 Phytopythium aichiense | reverse complement strand
TGATTTGTTGCCGATCTCGATCTTGTTGTCGATCTTGTTGTCGATCTTGTTGTCGATCTTGTTGTCCAAGCACGGTTCTCTCTTCGGCACCCCACATCGACGCCCATGGCAGTCGCATTGTGTGCGTCCTTGAGCATCAACGTGCTCCGATGAGCTCGCTACCCTCGTGTCCATGAGCTTCGATGCGCTGACTAGCGGGGTTCCGTCTGCCCCGACGAGTTCCTCGCTCACTCGCCGATTCTCCAGGATGGAGAGACATTGGGAGAGCCCCTTCTCCTCGACACGAGCGACGCCCAGGGTGAAGCGAAGACTTGGGTCTTTGAGGCATCAACACTGCTGTGGGACTCCCCAGCTCGCTGCATGCCGTGGCGTACAAGGGCGTCGGACAACCGTCTTCCCCTCGCCAAGTGCCTTGGGCATCTGTGAGGTCCGCCGTCACGAGCTGCTGGCGAAGTCCGAGTTTCGTGCTTGTTGAAGACGAAACCAAAAAAAAATTGTGCAATTTCACCAAAATGTGGGCAAACCCCCGTCTAAAATCCCCGTTCCCGCCAAAAACAAGGATATTCGTCCACCCGTCCACCATTGTTGTCATGGCCGCGGCCGCCGACCGCGAGCGCTTCCGCGCCTTCCTGCGCGAGCACCGCTACGCGCCGCAGGTATCTGCGTCTCTGTTCCTCCTTGTCTGCAGCCATTACTGACTCGGGGCTACGCGCAGGGCAAGCTGGCGCGCGCGGGCGGGCTCGAAGACCGCGACCTGGACGCGCTGCTGCGTCCCGGCGTGGCGCCCGTGTGGCGCTGGGTCTGGCAGAACGTGCGCGGCGCCGAGCAAATGGACCGCGTGCGGCGCAGCGTGCGCCTCGCGCAGCGGCAGCTCGCATCGTGCCAGCGCGAGCGCCAGGAGGCCGCGCGGGAGGTCGAGCGGCTCGAGGCGCGCAAGACGCACGCGCTCGAGGCGCTGCGCAAGGCCGGCGAGTGTGAGCGCGCGCTTCTCGCCAGTCTGCGCGCCGTGGAAGAGGAGCGGCGGGAGCGGAGCGAAGCAGCCGCGGACGACAAGCAGCGCCGCGCGTTGCAGCGCGCGTTCGCCGTCCAGAACGACGCCGAGACCGCGCAGGTCGTTGAGCGAATCCATCAGGTGCGGCGAGTCGCGACGACGACGACGGACGCGCCGCAGCAGGCGGTGGAGACGACCGCTGACGCGCGCGGGAACCCGCTGGATGTGCTGCTGCGTGAGTACCTGCGACTGCTGAACGCGAGTCAAGAGGCCGAGCGCGTCGAGTTTGGCGATCGCGATATTGAGGTAGGCGTCGCTTGCGTCGACTAGTTGGATCCGATGACCGAACGAGGTTAACCCGGGTGGGAAATCCCAGCATGTGCGCCAATTCGGAGGCCGCGTGCTGCTCCGGTGGCTGCAGGAGACCGCGAGCCGGCCGGTGGACAGCGCGGTGGCTCACAACAACGACGAACAGGACGCGCAGTACGCTGCGCACGTGGAGGAGCGCGCGCTGTCGAGTCGCGAGGCGCTGGAGCAGGTTCGCGCACACCTGCGTCGCCACCAAAAGGAGCACATCGCGCGGTTCGCGGACACGCAAGCGACCTACGCTCGTGCGGTGCAGTTGAACCGCGACGCGGCGGAGTTCGAGAACAGCGAAGTCGCGATGGCAACGGATGCGCTTGTCGCGGAGGCCGTGGAGCTGGAGATGGCCAACGCAGTGGAGCGCGCGGCACTCGCGGCGGCAGTCGACTCGTACGGGAAAACGACGGAGGGGATTGAGGCCGCGCGCAAGCACAAGCTGGAGCTGGAGCACCAGCTCGAGATGATGGACAACTTCGACCGCCGCCAGCAGAGCGTGCTGGACCACATCCGCGCCATGTACGCGGAGAACCAGAACATGATGGGTGCCGTCGCCGCGAGGCAGCAGGAACTGCGCGGGTATGGTCGCGAGCACATTCTGAAGACCTATGGCGGCGGGAAGAGCGGCCGGCTGCTCCAGCAGCGGCAGACGCTGACGGCGGAGGAGCTGAGGCAGCTCGCCAGCATGCGGCAGCGCCTTGGCGACGCGTTTGACGTCGCATTATTGGAGTCGGTGGCTATCGCAGGGAGTGGAGACGGCCATGGTAATGGAGTGACGATCCAGCGCGATCTGCTCGTCCCGTTCGCTCAGTTCTCCATCAACCAGTTGACTCGTGGCAACAGTGGGGACCGCGACAACAACCCAGGCAACGGACTGGATCGTGTCTTCCATGCGCTCAGTGTGCCGGCGTACGGGAGCTGGGAGGCGTTGCTGGAGCGGCTGGATGAGCTTGAGAGTGAACTCGACGTCGACCGAGTCGAGACGGATACAAACTCGCGGTTGAGTGCTTTGGTGCGAGAGCTTGAGGACGAAGAGCGTGGGGAAGCCTCGCACACGAAGACTCGCGTGGCTGCTATTGTGGAAGAGATGCGTGGAGTCTCGGGCACAATGGAGAATGCGTCGTTCCCGCTGCTCGAAGAAGCCATGCGTGCGAACCGCGAGACGAGTGAGCAAGTCGTGCCGCGGCTGAAAGAGTTGACAGAGGACTTCGTCTCGCAGCGTGGCTGGTCAGTCGGTTTATAAGACGCGCCAATGGTTGTATCCGGTCCCAACAATCGGCGGCGGTCACCGTCGGCTCCACTCGTCATTGCTGCACTTGTTTCTGCTGCTTGTGACCCTGGAAGTCGGCGACCTCTGAACATCACGTTCTCGTCAAGAGTGGCTGAGCTCGTCGAGTTGCGAGCAGCTGGTGCCATCTTATGGATCATATCAAGACAACGAGAAGAACAACTTGCGTTGCCCCGCGATACGTGGTGGTTCTCACACAACAATCACCTGACGCTGATTCGACACATGCACAGCTTCAATTCAAGTGATCGCCCAAGGATCGTGTCGAGTCCATTGTTGGGGATCTGCACGAACATCTATCGACGTGCTATATTTGTCCGCGTTGCTCACCCAGCATCTCGACCAGCGTCTCCAGGACCTCAGTCGGCGGACGTGGCTGCAGAAAACATCACCATGACTCCAAATGGCATCCTTGCCGCCGCGGCTCGGTTCTTCCGTGCCATCATGCATGTCGTGCAAGTCGAGATGCACGGCCAGTACTCCATTGAGAGACTTCGGGCTCTGCACGACTACATCTCCATGACGCCCACCAACAACCTCACCCTCGCAGCGGAGCTTCTGGTCACACCACTGCCATGCCTCGCGGTTATCCTGCTGCTCGAAACCATCCCTCTCGACCCGCCATCGGCCGGCATCAACGCCAACGTTGGCTTCATGGTTCAGGCATCGGTATCCGGCCTTGCTCTCACTCTCTTTACGATCACAATGTACGAAGCAGCAGTTCCGACGCTTCGGCTCCAACGGATTCAAGTTGTGATGATGATGGTCGGCACGACCATCGGCATGTTCTTGTCGTGTTACACCTCCGCGATTGTGATCGGGTTCCCAGTGCCATTCTTGATGACGCTTACAACTCCCGAGTTCGTGGGTGAGCTGGTGTTTTTCCTGTTTGTCTTCTCTGTGAGCCATCTCCGCTCCTGTCCGAGTGCGCGAGCGTCGGCGAAGGACTGGGTCAAAGTCTTCATTCTCATGGGTTCGACAATGATGGTGTACCCGATCTGCAACTACGCGTTCGAGAAGGCGTCAACTCAAGGACAGATAGCCATCTCGCTGCTCATGGGCTGCATCAAGGTGGCGTACAAGTACACGATGGGGAAATGCGTCCGCGAGAATGGCGACTTGAGAGCAGAGATCGTCAACTTCCATTCGGAAGTCCCGAACGCGTTGTTCGTGGCTTTTAGCATGCAGAGCGCGAACTCGATGCTCACGATCGCCTTGTTTCTCGCGGTCGATGCCATCCACTCGTGCACAACCTTGTACGATGTTCACCTGATGGCTCGAAGGATCGCTCGGCTAGAGGAGCACTGTCGCGAAACTTCTCGACTCTCGAACAACACTGACCCTGGCGAAGGCATGCCTGAAGTCTCGCCGTCGCGGCCCGGTACAATGATCGGCCGCGCGCTTGACATTGTTTCGAGGCGTACCGAGCAACCCCAAACGTTGTTGCCACTGCCTTCAACTGCAAGAAGTCCCGCACGTCCGAACCATGCCAGTGATATTGACACGCCACCCGGCTGGTGTAAGCGGCTGTGTGTCCGAAAGCTCAAGAAGATCGCACCAGGTTCGCCATCCACCTTCGATCATCGGATCTTGGCTCAGGTAGTCACCGAACCGACTGTCTCAGCCAAAAGCGTCAGACTTCGGCGAACCGAGGCACCGACTGCAACATCGAATGCCGAGAATGAGTACGTGGACGCGGTGCTTCGGCTGCTATACATGACCGAGTTCGTGGCTCTAGCTGAGATGATCGAGATGGTCGTCCCCGTGATTTATGGTGAGTCACTTCAACACCCTCATTCGCTTCATTGTCAACGCGAGGTTTCGCTAACCACAGACTTGTTGACGCGATCTGCTAGGGGTCTACATGGCTGTCATGGTGCACATGCCCAACCGCATCTACATCTCGAGTCTGGCGACAGTCGACCCAGCAGACTTGCAGCCCGTGCTGCTCAACATGCTAGCGTACGGCCTGGTCGAGTTCGTCTCGCTCTTTGTTATGTGTGCAATGCTGCAGCGTCAGCTGGGCTTCTCGCCAGCCGCTCAGCTCATGATGGTGCTCCGGACCCGGTGGAGGTCCATCCAAGCGGCGCTCACCTTCTGGCTGATCGTCAGCGTGCAGACGCAACAGGAGCATTATGGTCCGCGTCACATTGCGATGTGCATGTGTGCAGCGAGTATCTGTCTAACCATCCTTCGTTGCCTTGTTGGTGTGCCAGGCGTGGACTACAGCTTCCAGTTTGCCTGGCTCCGCAAGTGACGCAGCTGACGGCCGCAGCAACGACGAGCACCGATCGATGTGGATGATCTGCAATCCGAATCACGAGTTCATCACGTACCAGGCTCAATTGCAACTCTGAAGGTGTCGGAACTGCGAAGAACTTGGAAGCGCTGGTATCACACTCCGAGCACAATCTCGATACTCCCTCGTTATATCATTTGCTGGATGCGAGAGTTGAACTGATCTTCGAGGCGCTGGAGCTCCAATCGCGCCTCCAGCAACGCGCCGGCCGCGACGTCCTTGTTCAGCGGCAAGTCGTGATACACGGCGCTCAACTCGTCGCGCAGCGCGCGGTTCTCGGCCTCCAGCTCCTGACATTCCTGCTCATCGCGGCGCATGAAACCCTTGCTGCAGCAGAGACCGAGACGGTGAACGCGTTCGCGAGCTTACCTTGTCGAGCGCAGCGAGGTTGTGGTGCTCCAACCTGCCAGCGTGTGGACCACCAAAGGAGTTCATGGGGGAGAGAGATCAGTGACGTTGATCTTCCCCACTCCATGTCGTCCGTGGGGCGGGAAGCATGGACGCACCTGTCTCGGACCTGGTCGAACGCCACGTCGTCCAGCGCCGTCCGCAGCAATGCCTGCCGCAACACAGCGACCGTCAGCGTTCTCCCGTCCAAGGACGCCTCAACCTCGCATTAATCTCAGTCGCGCACCACTTGAGCCTCGCTGGCGCGCTGCTGCTCCTCGTACTCGACCGCGCGCTGCTCCATCACGACCGAGTTCTCTGCACGAGCAAATCCCCAATAAGTCCTCTGCTTCCTCCGACACCGGAACGACCGACTGTCGCCCACCATGCTTCTCCCGCTCCTCCGCCGCGTCGTCCAGCTGCCTCCGCGTGGCCAGCAAGTCCTGCCACTCGCGCTGCAGCTCGTGCGACTGGCGGCGCGCCGCGTTCTCCGCCGCTCGCAGTTCCTCCGCCCTGCTCTCCGCCGCGTCCACCGCTGCCTGCAAGCTGCTCATGGCCCCCAGCAGCTCGCTGGAGCCCGCCCGTCTCACTCGGAGCACCGCCGCCGCCTCGGACAGCACGTGCAGGTACAGCTGTCCGTTCTGGGGCCATCCCATCCGTCCCGTCAGCGTCTTTCCCAAGATACCAGGCAAACCACGCCGACGAATCTCCAACTATCGACCACGCCGCACCTTGGACAGGTCGTCCTCGAGCACCCCGCAGCGTCGCAGCAGCTCCCGCGAGCGCCGCGTCATCAGCGCGTACTCGGCGCCCACGCGCCGCGCCGCCGCCTCCCGCGCGCTCATAGTCTGCGATCCGCGTCACTAGTGGTCAGTGCATGCACCGGGAAAGACGGTTGCCTCCACCTCCAAACCTTATACCCACAGCTCTCTATTTGGAGTGCTTGATTCTGACCCACAATAGAATGCCTGCGGTAATGAATATCCCGCGGAAGCAAAAGGGCAACTCGCGCGAATTAGAGAGCCAACCGCCAGGCGATTGACCAAAGGACGGACGGCGAGAAGAAGGCGAGGAGAAGGCATCGCCGCGTCCCTGGCCCCTCTGCGCTCGCCTCGCTGCTCTCGTTCATGCGCTTGGGCGTCGTATTATCTCTCGTTTCACGCTCCGAGTAAGCCTTCAGGTGTACGACCGCCCGCAGGAGCACCTGGCAGTTGGAGAAAGTGCGGCGATGGTGGCGGACGAGTTGGCAGACGCGCCGGGCGACGGCGAGCCGCGCAGCGCCTTCAAGGAGCGCGAGGCGGAGCTGCTGCGTGAGCTGTCGGCGCTGTACACCAAGCTGAACCAGGTGCGCGAGAAGCGGGCCAAGGCGGAGCAGGAGTCGACGAGCGGCGGCGCCGGCGGGGACGCCGAGGATGGCGCGGGCGGGTCGCGCCGCCGCCGCCGGGTGCTGCTGGTGACGCTCTCGCTGCCCTTCCGCCTGATCTCGGAGGACGCGCAGTCGCAGTGGCGCGCCGAGTTCGAGGAGCACGCGCGGCGCGCGGACGGCGCCATGGACACGTACCTGTGCCTCCACGAGCACTACGACTGCGTCTGGATCGGATCGGTGCATGGCGAGATCGACGCGTCGGAGCAGAGCACGCTGCGCGAGCAGCTGCTGCAGGAGCGCAACTACTTCCCCGTCGTGCTCGACCCCAAACGCGAGGCGCTCTTCTACCAGGGCTTTTGCCAGACCGTGCTGTGGCCGCTCTTCCACTCGTTCCCGCCCACGACGGACGATCAGATCATGACGCACGAGGTGGACATCGCCAGCACCGCCTACGGGCCAGAGGACGACCGCAGCATGGAGAAGATGTGGCAGGCGTACGTGGCGGTGAACCAGGCCTTCGCCGATGCCGTGCAGGCGGTCTACGAGGAAGGAGATCTCATCTGGGTACAGGGCTACCACTTGGCGCTCGTCCCGCAAATGGTGCAGAACCTCTTCCCCAACGACCACATCCACATGGGCTACTTCATGCACATCCCGTTCCCGTCGGCGGAGCTGTACCGGATCCTGAACTACCGCGATGAGATATTGACGGGGATCCTCGGCGCCGACCTCGTGGGATTCCAGACGTACGAGTACGCGCGGCACTTCCAGAGCGCGTGCGTCCGGCTTCTGGGCCTTGAGAGCAGCCACAAGGGTGTCGAGTGGAACGGACACTTTGCGCGCGTGACCATCTGCCCGGTTGGCATCGATGCCGATAGATATCTGTCGCTCATGCAGTCCGATGTGGTGCAGGAAGGTCGGCAGCAACTCGCGACGCAGTTTGCCGGGAAGAAGCTTTTGCTTGGTGTCGACCCGCTAGACCTTACGAAGGGACTCGTGCACAAGCTGCTCGCGGTCGAAGAACTGTTCACGCTGCGTCCGGAGCTTGCGAAGGAAGTGGTGTTCTTGCAGATTGTCACCGGCTCGTCCACCTCTTCGACGTCGTTGACAGCGGCATCGTCTTCACTGACTGCGGAATCATTCTCATCGTCGTCGGCGATGGCATCCTCGTCCTCGGCGCTCGTCCTTGGCTCTCAGGTGGAAGCTCTGGTGTCCCGGATCAACAGCAAGCTGCAAGATGTTGGCGCCGAGATGCCAGTCCAGTATTTGAACAAGGAGATTGCCGTCGAAGACTTGGTCGCGCTGTACTCTCTGGCGGACACGCTGGTCATTACGCCCGTGCGCGACGGCATGAACACGGTCCCGTTCGAGTACGTCGTGTGCCGCGAGGCCGCGGGCCAGCACGCGCGCGTCGTACTGAGTGAGTTCGCGGGGTGTGCGCAGTCGCTCGGCGGGGCCATCCTTGTGAACCCGTGGAACACTGAAGAGGTTGTGGCAGCACTCGCGCGATCGCTGCAGAGTGATGACGACGAAGTGATGCGGCAACACCAGCACATGTACAGCTACGTGAGCACATTCACGTCCAGGCACTGGGCGGATAACTTCCTGGAGCAACTGCGTGAATGCAGCGAAGAGAACGCGACGGCAGGATCAGGCCGGGAGCTGAGCCGTCGCGACATGACGTCAGCGTACGCGCGTTCGTCGCGCAGGCTGATCTTCCTCACGTATGAAGGTGTTCTAGCACCCGAAGCGTCGATCCCAGAGCTTGCATATCCTCCACAGGAGCTGATTTGGCAGCTTTCGATGCTCACAAGCGACCCACGCAACACCGTGGTGCTGGTCAGTGCGCGCAGCACTGCAGTGTGCGAACTGTGGTTCGCTGGGCTTGCGGGCAACGTTGTGCTCGCGGCGGAGTATGGTGTGTACGTCAAGTGGGTCGGTGAATCGAGTGGCTGGCGCTGTATGGTGCCAAACCTGGACGTGAGTTGGTGGGAGCACGTGTTACCGCTGCTCGAATACTACACGGAGCGCACGCCCGGCGCGTTTATCGAGCGAAAGGGCAGCTCCATTGCTTGGCATTATCGCGACTGCGACCTTGACCACGGTCTGTGGCAAGCGAGCGAGCTGCTCGTGTCGCTTCGCGAGATCACCCGGTCGCTGCCTGTGTCGGTGTGCCCAGGCAACCGCCTGCTGGAAGTGCGTCCGCAAAAGGTGAGCAAGGGGTCGCTGTTCGAGCGCATGTGGGAGTTTATGAACTGGGCGACGCTGTTCCCCGACGACCCGCCGGTGACAACCGAGTACTTTGGCGACTTGGTAACGCCTACGTCGTCTCCGTTTGCGACCCCGCGTGGTGCGTTCCCCACAAGCTACAAGGAGTGGAAGGCGAAGAACACTGGCGACGAGGCGAATCCTTTCTCGACAGCTGGGCAGGGTGATAACAACAGCAAGTCTGTTGGAGATCCTTTGGACGGCGAAGAGGAGGAAGATGCAGCTGTGGCGGCACACCGCGTTCATCACGAGCTGGCTCTGGCTTCGGAAGACTATCAACCGGTCGATTTTGTGCTGGTCATCGCCTCCGGAGATGATCGCATGGATGAAGACCTTTTTGCAGTGCTCGTGCCACCTCCGATCGACTTGGAAGCATACTGCCTGCAGCTGGAGAAAGACGAACTGATGGAAGAGAGCATGTCGGAGGCACCGTTGTACAGCAGCAGCCGCGGTGGCGGTGGCTTCGACGACATGGACGACGACAGGCGTCTCTCCACCATGAGTGTCGACAGCGGCTCAGTTCATGGACTGAACGCCTACACAAGCGGGATGGCGAACGACACCGGCATGCAAGACCTTCTCCGGACTAGCTCGAGTTACAGTGACGAGCATCGCAGCAGCAGTGCGAGTCTTAACGCTGCTCCGCCATCTCCCAACGCTGGGACTGGATATCGGCGGCGCTCGGATCGCGACATCATCCCTGCAGGTACTCTGACCGCCAATTCGAGCAGCAACGATATGCTGCTGTCGGATCGACCCGCGGCGCTTGCGCGACTGCCTGCACGCGGCGCGACGCCGGATGCAGACTTCTTGGCGTTGGGGGAGAACATGACGAAGCTGACGCCCGTGGCGAAGGCATCGGTCTCGGATGATGCGGCCAACATGTTCCCGCGGACGCTGTTGACGACCCCGTCGAATGCTCGCCGTGATGAGATCACTGAGAAGAGCAAGTTCACTCCTCGTCGAGACTTTCCGCCCTCTGCGGCACTGTTCAAGGCCATGCGCACCAAGTACGGCGACAAGTTTGGACTGCACAAGATGCCGGACACGCCCGCGGCGTGCTGGGCACTCGTGTGCCCGCCAACTGCCCGCGCAAAGCTGGAGGATGACTCGAGTGCGGCTGAAATGATTGCGAGTGACGCAGATGGCAGTGCGCAACGGCGCTTCAGCTCGGATCGGCGCACATCATTCGGATCTCTGGCAATTGGTGGAGGCAGCTCCACGTCAATGGATGCGTTGGGTGGCTCACCCGACGCCGAAGCAGACGAGATCGCGGTGGGAAGTGCAACGGGCGAGAGCTTCACGAGCTTTACCGCGTCGGTGAACGAGATGGAGGAGCCATCGTCCCCGGACAAGCGAGACATGACGGAGGAAGAGGACCAGTATCGGTTCCCCGTCAACACGTTCGTGTGCACTCTGGGCCGCAAGCTGTCGCAGGCGCCGTACTATATTAAAAACTCGGGCGATCTCTTCCAGCTCCTGCAGGAGATGGGTATGAGCAGCCACATTCGCCGGCAGCGCTTGCTGTCGCTTGGCAGTCCGGTCGTCGTCGAGAGAATCCAAGTGGCAGAGTAACGCTCCTAGGCGAGCCCCTTGATGCGGAGCATGCCGATCGCTTTGCCGATTCCCGTGCGGCGCGTGTATTCCTCGGCTGGGTGGACGTGGGCAAGGTGAGCAAGGTGAGCGAGAACAGCTATCGTCGTCAGCGCTTGAGGCATTCGCGCTGGTCGTACCGTTTTGGTCGCACAGAAGGTAGAGCCACTCGCCAGCGAAGCGCTTGATGTCCGTGTCGAGGCACGTGAGGAAGAACTGCAAGTGCGTGAAGAGGAACGTGGCGCGCTTCGCCTGTCTCGAAGCTGACGCTGCTTCGGGCGGGAGAATGGCAGCGCGGAAGAACGCGGCGACGGTACGTGGGTTGCCCGCTAGCGTGAGGTTGTGGCACAGGATGAGGACCGGCAGCATCTCCTCGACGGGTCTGGCAGAGGCAGTGAAGACGGTAATGAATATCGAGCAGGTGGTGTCCTCACTCAAGTGTCGTAGCTTACCGCGTTTTCTCGACGCGCACAGCGACGAGCATGGTTTCGAGATGATTCAGAATCGACTCGAGTGGGTTGCCAGGGTTTGCCTCGCGCTGCTTGTCGACGAAGGCGGCAGTGAGTGAGGGCGGGAGAACCATGAAAACCTCGGCGACGCGGTTCTTGACTTCGGTAGACGCATCGCTGCCGAGGATAAACAGCAGAAGCTCGCCGAGTCTGCGTCGATAAGCCATACACACATAGACTTGATGAGGCAGCTCCAAGTGGGATGAGAGCGAGAGCACATGACGCACTGGTTGATGGTTTCGACGACGGCGGCACTCGCTGCCTTGTCGTTGTCGCTCCAGTTGATCTGATTGACGAGCACCGCGACCAGTTTGAGCATCTCGACGAGCACGTCGTCGCGGTTCCCTGGTTTCTTGGGGGCGTAGACAGCGTAGCAAATCGTCTGCAGTTCAGTTCATCACACAACCGGTAAATGATGTCGTTCTCGCTTTGTGGACCTGCGTGAGAGACTACCGACCGAGCACAGAAGCTGCCAGGTGTCCAGGGACTGCGCCAGCATTTGCACAGCGGACGGACACTCGCAGGCCACCAACAGCGTCTTCCACATGAGTGTGAGCCAAGAAGCAGGCGCTTTGAGACCTGCAAGCGCCAGCACCCGCGGGACGAAGCTGCCGTCGTCGACCAGCGTGGCGACGAACTCGGGCCGCGAGTACACCGAGTTGATGACGCACTTGATCGCCTCTTCACGGACGCTCCAGTCCGCGTTCGCCATCTCTGCTGCCGCAAAGAACTGGCCCAGTGCCTCGGAGGTGAGCAGACTGTCGATGCCGCGGCGGTCGCGCATCAGCACTCGGCACGTCGACAGCAGCGTCTCTGTCGACCGTGGTGCCACATTCAGAGCTCGGTCGGACTCTGATTCGGAGACCAGGCGTGATCGAGCTCGCGTACCTGCTTTGTCGCACGCAGAGCCATCAACACATGCTTTGAGCGCCAGCAAGGCATTGGCAGCCACCCGCGCTCGCGTCGCCACATCCTCCAGCGCCTCTGCCAAGTTCATGAGCGTTGGCCATTCCCTCAAAAGCGGACGACCACCTCCACGTCGCCCGCACCTGCACTGGCGCCCGCGAAGGCGTCGATCCACTCGCCAGCGTCTCTGAAGTCCCCCACGTCTCCGATCGTCGCCATCTCCGTGAGATGATCGCACCCCCGCGTGTGCTTCGGCCAGTGAGCGCGAAGCGCCGTCCGCTCTGACGGGGTACGTCCGCTTCACCTATCCCCGTAACTAGGCTTGCCAACGTTAAGGTTACTCCTCTCTCTATAATATTAACGTATCCGACAGTTTGCAAACGTTATCTTAACATACAGACAACAGCAGTGGAAGAATATACTTGGCTTTATTAAAGGTATACTAAATTCAGTATTCTGTAATCGACACTGAGTTCCGCGGCAGTGCCGCCGCCACCGAGCACAAGACAGTCAACCAGAAGACGGTCGAGAGCGCCGCCAAGCACAAGACGGCCGAGATCAAGCAGGAAGTTCAAGCGTACGGCTGGGAGCGCTGTGGAGTTGACAGTGGCCGACACTATCGACGTAGCGTTCGTTTATGGATTCGTTTCTCGTTCGGCCTGTCATTCAGAGGATAACCAAAGTTTGTTTTATCATTTGCAGTTCTCAGCAATGAAGACCAGATCTCTGACAAGTGAAGGAGCAAGTGAGCATCGCCGCGCCGTCACAATGTTGCCACTCGTCGAGAACGCTCGCTCGAACGGGACAGAAGTGGCCACGCAACCTAGCCACTTGCGAGCCACAAGAGCGAGCACGGGGAATCTCTTCTCGTGCACTCGCCACCAGATGAAGGGGTCATCGTCGTCAAGACAGCTCTCCGACTCGCTGAGGTACCGCGTTACCTCCTGCTCGATTTTCGCACGCGAGTCCCCAGCGAAAGGGGTGGATCTCGTCATGCTGTGTCGCACCCTCGACCCGAAGATGTTCGAGCGAGCAGCTCTCTTCACCTTCTCGGAGGTGGCCACGGGTGGCGAGCGCAAAATATCTACCGGACGAGAGACATTGGTAGGAGTGGTGGCTTGGGCTGCGTTCATGGCGACTTCGACAAGCACACTTCGCATCGATGCACGCTCGTCAGGATCGAGATGCGCCATCTCTGTCAGACGCGGGTCGAGCAAGCTCACCCATTTGAGGTCCGTTGCGAATGCGGACCGAGCGAATCGCACCCTGAACAGCTCCGACAACGTCTTGCGCATGTTCTGCATGAGCCCGAGCGTTTCGTCAACATATGGTTGGTTGTTGGCCAGAACCACGACGTCGTCAAATATTGCCGCGTTGTCAAGAGACGACTGGATCGTCCGCAGATACGGTAAAGCGAGACCGAGGGTCGGATATCCGTCTCCGCTCAGAAGCTCAGTAGCCCCCCATATCGGATCCAATAGTGATGTCAAGCACTTGATCGTGAACCACTCCTCTGGCTTTGGGCGTGACAGCCGTGCATCAGGAAACTCACGGCGACCGCTCGTGCCTTCCAAATGCACGAAGAACAGGTTGATCGATGCCTCTATGCGGACAAATCGCACCAGCATGTCTCGGCAACTGTTCCACCGCGTCGGACAGTCCATAACAACTTCCAGCAAGTCAAGTTCGTTCTCGGCCTGGAGCTTGGATAGGCGGTACTTTGCCTTCGGGGATCGGTGGAAGTAAGACGCCATGCTGCGAAACACCTGCACGATTGAACGGATCCTGTCGGTCGTTGTTCTCTCGTCCGCCGAGGCCAGCTGATTGAGCTGATGCTCGACTTCGTCACAGGCGCTGTCTTGAAGCACAGCGATGGTCGAAGCGTCATCCTCGTCCTCTGCATTGATATCAACAGGAAGAGACGTCCGGGAGCGCTTCCGAATTAACGCGCTCGCGAGGACAAGGTGGAGCGAATGGGCGACGCATGAAAAGTGAGGAACTCCCAGGTGGTTCCCCGCCGAGACACCATTCGACGCTCCATCTCGAAGCAATGCGACGCACTGGTCTGTCTTGAGTCCCCACTCTGAAAGCGTGTCTCGGAGTGCCTCTGCAATAGCTTCGCCTGTGTGTTGCCCAGGCAACAGCTTCACCTCTAGTGTCCAGTTCTTGCGCTCAAATTGAGCGTCGATGTAGTGGAGGGTCAAGCAGATGAAGCTTCTCTGGGCTCGGTCAGTCCAAATGTCGATCGTGCAGCAGTAATGGACACACCCGTTGTCCATTTCTCTCATGAGCTTGGCGCGGAATTCATTGGCTAGCAACGCAATCCCATGAGTCAGCTCTGTCCGGCCAAGGACTTTAATTTCGATGCCGCCGAGGTCGCGCGTGATGTAGGTGACGTACGCACGAAACGCTGGGTCATCAACGATGCTGATTGGCCGCATGCCCTTGGCCACCCAAATCACGAGAAGGCGGTCCGCTTTGCGCTGCTCCTCGGCCGTGACGCACTTTGTCTGTGTGCTCGCCTCCTCGCTGGATCGCACGTCCAGATGAAGAGCTCTCCCTTGGCGTGGTTGCTTGTTCTTGATGAAGCTGCTCACGGCCTCGCTGTGAATGCGCTCCATGTGAAGTCGCACGCTGTTGTTTTGGCCGGACTTGTACTGGATGCTCAACTTGCACTCAGTGCAGTACGCCGCCTTTGCCATGCTCGAGTTGAACTCGTGCACGGGCTTGTCCTTGAACTCATCCATGGGGATCAGCTTGATGAACTGCCACCGCTCAGGCTTCCGCTGCCGCTTCAACGGAAACAATACAAGCGGCGCGTGCTGCGCGCGTTGTTCATCTGCCTCTGGTGTCGAGCCCTACGTGCGCGCTACAGCTTCCATCACAAGGGCTGGTTTGAGCCCCACGACTCACAGCGAATACATCTTACTTATTCTATGCCAGAGTATTCTCAAGTGATATGTTATCGCACAGTTACGGCTCTAACATAACCTCAACCTTAACGTTGCTGTTGCCAATCTTAAACTTACGTAAACCACCTTAACGTTGGCAGCACTACTAGATAATAATGCTTTCATGATATCACCCAATTGGAGCGATAATCAAATCTTAATATTATCCAATCAGCGCCGACCACTTGGACCTCCATGATCGATACTAAAACCAAGTAATCCGGATGCGCCCAAAACAAAGTTCACATGCCCAAATACATTTATATTCGGTAAATTACAATTATTGATCTAGGATGTGTAGTGCTCATCATTCGTGAATTTGTCAATACTTCAATCAAGCTGATTTATCTTCGATAGTCTGACTATCATAGATATCAAACTTGATTAAACTATTGAAAACTATCTCTTCCAGTAAGTTACCGTAATTTACACCGCATACCAAATGGCAAGTGTACTGAAACCAAATCATTATAGCTTTTGTGACTGACGAAATATTACCATAGATTACACAGTAAAATACAATCAATAGAGTCCTCAGATGTGGCGACCTTCGCACGACCTTCGCACGACCGCCTGTCGACCCTTCGAGACAGGCATCCAAGATGTTGGCAGCACAAAGCAACTCGACGCCGACACCTCAAGCAAGCGCGTGCCCTCCCCCACCCCCGCTGTACGCGACGATGAAGTGGTTCTCGATGCTCGTGGTGGCCCTGGCGGCGACGACCGCGGCCGTGCAGGCCAAGGAGGACCTGCCGGCGGACGCGCAGCTGCGCATCGGCGTCAAGTTCCGCCCGGACGAGTGCGCGCAGAAGAGCGAGGTGGGCGACGTGCTGTCCATGCACTACACGGGCACGCTGCGCAAGGACGGCTCCAAGTTCGACTCGAGCCTGGACCGCAACCAGCCCTTCGAGTTCCCGCTCGGCGCCGGCCGCGTCATCAAGGTGCGCTCGCGGGGAAAGTTGTGGGAGGGAGAAGAGTGCGGTGGACTGACGTTGCTGCTGTTGCGGTTGATTGATGCGGGAATCAGGGCTGGGACCAGGGGTGAGGCGCTCGCTCGGTGTTCAGATGGTAAGGCAGCTCGCAGCGACTGACGCGTGTGTCTTGCTGTCCTCGTGGTCGCTCTCTGAACCTGCCAGTCTGGTCGGCATGTGCGTCGGGTACGTCCGCTCGCTCGTCTACGCTGTCTCCTCTTCTTCTGCTCGCCGTGGAGACTGACGCGCTCGTGCTCCCGCAGCGAGAAGCGCCGGCTGACCATCCCCTCGGGAATGGGCTACGGCGCGCGCGGGTCGCCGCCCAAGATCCCGGGCGGCGCCACGCTCGTGTTCGACGTCGAGCTGCTCGAGATCAAGCGCAAAAACGACGAGCTGTAAGCCTCCGGACACCTCGGGACGCCCCCCCTCCCCTCCAGCCTCGACGGCCGCTTGCAGCCGCCGCGCAGCAGGCCGCGTAAAGAGAACGACGAATACATTGTGACGTGCACGTGAGCCGCCCTCGTCCTTTGGAGCTTCCACGCGGTTCACAACCTTGATGGAAGGCATGTGATTCGTGTCACGACTTGCCGAGTGTAGCCATGTCCGTCACCTAACACGTACCAGTAAGACACAAAGCCATCTAAAACACAGTGTACTTGTATAAATGATGTGGATGGAGGCGACATACAATTCCCAAGTCGATCGCCCTCTTGATACATTCCCGTATCGCGCAGAGGGTCGCCGACATGCAAGACGCGCAACCGCCGCCGCCCAAGAAGCGGCGCCACCCGCAGCTCGCGCGCGCCGGCGGCCTGCTCTCTCGCATGCCGCCCGCCTCCGCCTCCTCTCTTTCTCCTTCCGCTCCCTCCTCCTCCCTGCCGGCCATGGACGCGCGCGAGATGCAGCGCCAGCTCGAGGGCTTCGTGCGCGCCGGCGTCGTCGAGTCGGCCGAGATGCTCGCGCTCCTGCTGCTCTCGACGGCGGAGCAGGGCCCCGCGGCGCTGCAGCTGGGCGGGGACGACACCGACCAAGCGGACGCGGCGGCCGACCGCTTCCACGCGCGCTCCTTCGAGCTGTTCGCCGACCTGCTGGTGCTCAAGCGCGAGTTCCGTCGCGCCATCGTACGTCCCTCTCTCTCTCTCCGTCGGCATGGCCCTGCTCCACAGTCTAACGCCGCGGCTCGGGGTGGCCACAGCACTACTACACGCGCAGCCACCGGCGGCTGGCGCGCGCCGCGGCGCTGACCGCCTCCGCCAAGGCCGCGCCACCCGCGCTCGCGCTCAAGATCGCGCAGTGCCACGTGCAGCTCGGCCACGTGCAGCCCGCCATCGACGCGGTACGCCCCGCTCCTCCTCCTCCACGCCGCTCTCTTCCCCATTAACACGTTGTGGACGCAGCTGGCGGCGCTGGGCGAGGACGAGCGGCCGCTGCCGGCGCTGCTGCTGCTCGGCCGGCTGTACCTGCGCGAGGGCCTGCCGCGCGAGGCCGAGGCCAACTACTCGCGCGCGCTGCGCCTCAACCCGTACGCGCTCGAGGCCGCCGTGGCGCTCGCTGAGCTGGCGGCCGGCAAGGAGGCGGCTGGCGGCAATAACGAACACAGCGAGCAGCCCGCGGACGCGGACGCCGCGCGCGAGGACGGCATCGAGGACTTGTTCGCGGCTGGGAAGACGACGACCCCGGCCGGTCCGGGCGAGGCGCCGGCCGCGGCCGACCGGCAGTGGATGCAGCAGCTCGCCACCGCGCACCTGGACGCCGCGCGCGGCCGGCACAAAGCGGCGCTGGACGGCTTCTCGGCGCTGGACGCGAGCTTCCCGGGCAACCTGCTGTCCCTGCTGCAGCGCGCGCGGCTGGAGCTCGACCTGGAGCACCTGCCGTCGGCGCTGCTGCTCTTCACGCGCGCGCGGCAGCGAGACCCGCTGGCGCTGGCCGACATGGACGCGCTGGCCGACTGCCTGCGCCGCCGCGCGCTGCGCTCGGCCGGCCGCGCGACGCCCGCGGGCTCGAGCAACCAGCAGCAGCTGCACGCGCTCGTGCGCGAGCTCTTCGACGTGAGCGACGCGCACGCCGAGCCGTGGCTGGCCGCGGCCTTCCACGCGGCGCTCAAGGGCGAGCTTGAGACGGCGCTGCAGTTCTGCGAGCGCTCGCTGTCCATCAGCAGCGGCTCGGCCGCGGCCCGCTCGTCCGCCTCGTCCGCCGCGGGCTCCACGCGCGCGCACCTGCTGCGCGGCGAGCTGCTGCTGCAGCTGCGGCGGCCCGAGCGCGCGCTCTCGGCCTTCCTCACGGCGTGCCGGCTGCAGACGGCGGCCGTCTCGGGCCGCTCGTCCGCCGCCATGGACGCGTACACGGGCGTGGTGCTCAGCTACTGCGAGCTGTGCGCGCTGGGTGCCTGGGAGCGCTTCCGCGAGGCCGTGGGCGCCGCGCGCCGCGTCGTGCAGCTCTTCCCGGACAACGCGCAGAGCTACACGCTGCTCGGCCGCGTCTACGCGCTGCGCAGCGAGCACCGCGAGAGCGCGAGGCGCGCGCTGCGCAAGGCGCTGGCGCTCGACCCGCGCAACCTGCTGGCCAACTTCGCGCTGGCCGACCTGCTCGTGGCCGAGGGCAGCGTGCGCGCCGCCATCGAGCGGCTCGCGCCGCTGGCCGAGCTGCAGCCCGAGCGCGAGGACGTGCTGGCCAAGCTCGCGCACGCCTACGTGCTCAACCGGCAGCTCGCCGAGGCCATGGCCACGCTGCACCGCGCGCACGCGCTCTTCCCGACGTCCGTCGAGGTCGCGCGCGGGCTCGAGCGCGTCGAGCGGCTGCTGCGAGGAGAGGACCCGGACGAGACGCTCAGCCCGTCCATGGAGCAGCTCGAGGGCGGCACCGACCCGGGCGACGACAGCGGCGAGTACCTCGGCGCGTAGAGCCATCCAATTCCTCGCCTTCCAACTCTCCGCTGCGTCCGCGACTTGCCTCGGGCTCTGGGCATGACCGTCGACGCTGAGGCAGTGAATGGACTGCCGGTGATGGCTGTCGAGCACCAGGAGCGGAGCATGGTGGTGGTGGCGAACTCGCGGGCCTTTTGGTATATTATAGTGTATCGCGCGGGCTTTATAAGTGTCGGTGTGTGTGTGTGTGAGTGCGTGTGGAGAGCTTCCCGATCGCCCTCCAGCGTTGAGCGTCCAGCGTTGAGCGTCGTGCGGCGGCGTCTAGTGCACGAACTGCTGCAGCGAGTGGCTGTCCTCGCCCTCGAAGCTCGAGTCGAAGTAGATCTTCTGCGGCTGCTCGAAGCCGTTGAAGTCCGAGCCGGCCGCGCACGTGTAGGCGCCCATGTTGGGGAAGAGGATCCACTGGCCAATGTCCATGAGCGGCATGCGCACCTCCTTCATGATGCAGTCCATGCCGTCGCACGTGGGGCCCCAGAGGCTCGCCGGGAACATGGGCAGCGGCGCGCCGGCGCGGCTCTGGGCCTCGTCCGCGATCACGATCGGGTGCAGCGTCGGGTGGTCGTACACGACGCAGTTGAAGGACCCGTAGAGCCCGTCGTTGACGAAGTACATGTAGTTGGGCTGGCCGTCCGCTCCAGCAGCCGCGGCCCCGGCGCCCGTGATGTCGTTCGTGGGCGCCAGCTTGCGGCCGATCACGTTGACGGCCAGCGTGTGCGAGGCGGCGGCGAAGAACCGGCCGGGCTCCGAGATGACGCGCACGCCGCTGTGCGCCGGGAAGTGCTGGTCCAGCGCCCGGCCGAGCGCCTTGGCGCACTCGGCGATCGTCATGGCGCCGTGGTCCGTGCCCGGGAAGCCACCGCCGACGTCGAGCAGCGAGAACTGGTAGCCGGCGTCGGCGCCCATGTCGAAGGCGGCGCGCGCGCGGCGCACGGCCGACTCGTAGGCCTCGACGCTGTAGCAGCCGCTGCCGACGTGGAAGCTGACGCCCTCGACGTGCGCGCCGACGTCCCTGGCGGCGCGCAGGATGTCCGGCACGTCGTGCAGCATGGCGCCGAACTTGGTGCCGAGCCGGCAGATGGCCTTCGAGTCGTCCACGTAGAGCCGCAGCACGAGGCGCGCGTCCGGGTGCAGCGCGTGCACCTTGCGCACCTCGTCGGCGCTGTCGAACGTCATGGTGTGCACGCCCTTGGCGCGCGCGTAGGCCACGTGCGAGCCCTGCTTGCACGGGTTGGCGTAGATGACGTCCTCTGGCGCGGACCCGGCGCCCAGCACGGCGCGGATCTCGGCCTTGCTGGCGCAGTCGAAGCCCGCGCCGAGCCGCGCCAGCGTGTGCACGAGCTGCGCGTCCGGGTTGCACTTGACGGCGTAGTACGGCCGCACGCGCGGCAGCAGCTCGCGCCAGAGCGCGAACCGCCGCGCCACAGCGCTCGTGTCCACCACGAAGAAGGCGTCCGTCGTGCCGGACGCCGCGATGTGCCGCTGGATCTGCGCCGCCGCCGCCGGGTGCAGCCCGTCGCCGAGGCTCATGTCCAGGCCGGGGACCAGTCCGCCGCCGCCCACCTCGTCGTGCAGGTGCTGCGGGTACGGCGGCGGGCCCGAGGACGTCGAGAACGGCACGTGGGCCGCGCTGCCGCCGCTGCTGGAGGCGCCCGCGGCCGCCGAGACGCTGCTGAGACCGTGGACGACCGTGCAGGACGCGAGCGTCGACAGGAGCCGCCGCTCGGCGCCGCAGCGCGCGGCGGACGCCTTGAGGGCCGCGGCCAGGTGGCGCGCGCTGCTGCGGACGAGCGGGAGCATCGGGGCTGGGGGGGCGGGGACGGAGGGCGGGGGACCGGACCGGACGGGCTGGCTGGACGCTGGCGGATTGAAAAGTGGGCCGCCTGACGCCGCGGATGCGGATGCGGATGCGGACGCGGGACGAAGGGCGTGTCGCTGTGTGGGAAAAAGAAGCGAAACCGCAGGGCCGAGGGCCGTGGTGGTGGTGGGGGGGTGGGGGGCCCAAAATAACTTGCCGACTGCAGATGCGGGCTGGACGCGAATCGCTGCATGCGGGCGGGCGGTTTTACGCGGTTTCCGATGCCAAGGCGCTCAGTGGACGCGAGGCGGCCCATGCGTTGGTCGTGGCCATAGTGGCGCGCGGTATGCGGCCGCCCACCTGGTTCCCCGCTTGTTGTTGTGCTGCCGGCCCGACTTGCAAGTGCGGACGGCGGACGCGCGACCACACAACGCGACCAACCAACTTTGCGCAGGAATGGGCGTGTGTGGTTAGGTTTTAACACCTAATGACGCGCTTTGATTGGTCCCGAGGACGGACGAGGGGACGGACAGGGGTAGGGAACGGATCCAAAGCAAGAGTGTTGGTCGGATCTTGTTTTTGGGGGCCGTTCAAGTTGAAGCGCGATTTTGTTTTGTGAGCGTTTGCGATTGCCCGTGATTTCCTCTGTGGCTCACCATTTCGGCAGGTCATGGGCCACTTGTTTATTCAATCCAAAAAGGTGCGCGCGCGTCCGTTTCTGTATCACTCGCGGCTCTTCCTGAACGCGGAGGATCGCGGCGCCGGACGTGGCAGACGGCTGTCCGTCGCTCGCCCTTTCACGGCAAGTTTCCAGCTATTTTGGGCGCCAGGACAGACCACATCCTGACACTTCCGGCGCATCCGAAACGCTCGACTGCTGGACGCGAGAACGCGGACGAAGTCGACGTTGAAGGCCCTCAGACTCCGTCGTGGCTAACAATAGCGACGGATCGACGGATCGCATCCTTCTGCACCTCTGGCGCTATCTTTGTCATGCGCGACGTCCCACGGCCGCACACGATCCCATTCGCTTGGTCAGCACTTCTGGATACCCCTCGACTAATTTTGGCTCCAGAAACGGCGGTAAGCTATATTTTTCACTTGAAGTTTACTGCAACCGCAGTGAGTGAAGCATGCTCCTTTCGCAATAGAAATGCTCGGCGCGTATCCAAGCGCGTGTTTTTGGCGCCATGCATGACGCCCCGAGCTGTTCCGGTGACTTGACGCGCCAGCCGAACATGACGCGCCGCTTCTCGTGGCTGCTCCCCTTTCGGACGCGTCGCCATGCACATCACATCGGATGACGGTGCACTTGCTGGGCCCAGAGGCTCAATTGCAGCAGCTTTTGCATATGTCTGGCAGACTCGGTCGTGGCGTTCGAGATGGAGAATCTATTCGGTAATTTACCCCGACGACGACGTCCGTGTTCTCCTGCGCTCGCTCGCGGCTGCCTGGGGCGTGCCCACGGCCGCTCGGATCGCTTGGAAAGCCTCGAGACACGTGCTGGGGAGCGGCGAAACCAGCGCCAAAAGATCCACCGGTGTATTTTTACCTCGAGTGGAGCGGGTCGACGTCGACGGGAGCCTTCGGCGCCGATTCCACGCGGTCCCAATCGCGTGCCAGTCCTGTGTGCAGTCGCCACCGACGCGGTGGTGTCACCGGCGACGCGAACCGCCGGTATATAAATACCGAATGCACCTCTGGGCCGTGCATGCTGAACGCCCTCTCGGTAGGTTCGAGCGCGCCACGTGAGCCCCGAGACGCTCGCACTTATCGCACCGCCTCGTCAGAGCCCTCTGTTCGCACATGGCTGCCTCGTGTGCCCCTCGTCCC
>JAADYH010000386.1:0-22461 GCA_023338125.1 Phytopythium aichiense | reverse complement strand
TCCACGACCATCTTGTTCATGTCGATCAGCATCTCCGCCAACGGTAGCGCTCGAGCTTCCTCCGTCATGAAGGCATTCATGGTCGTCTTCACGATGCTCACGTCCGTGGCAGCGTTGGCAACGTGGCGCGCTGTGACGTCGAGGCGTCTGCGCTTTGACTCGGGCTCGGGCGATGGATCGGGAGGCGGTGGCTCGATGTCGCCGGGCCATGGAGGTGACCGCCCTGTCGTTTTTGCCATCGCGTGCATCACAATGCTCGCAAAGCGCTCCAAGAGTGACCAAGAAGGGAGGCATTGAGAGAAGTGAAATGCACAAAAAGTGTACCCTTTTGCAAGGCACTTCCATTCATCTCAAACATGGGATCAGTCCAGTTTTACCACCATCCAGTGTAGCCATCCACCCCCTGCCTCCTCACTCACCGAGGAAGAGCGCGACGCCTGAGAGCACCCAGTGCGCGTGGTTGCCCGCGATGGGCATGCTGACCTCGGCCAGCTGCCGCTCGCGGTCGGTCGCGTAGTACAGCGGCACCTTGAGGCAGCTCTCCTTGGCGTACAGGTCGTCCGCGTCCTCGCGCGCGAAGGCCACGAAGCAGGACGGCACGACGGCCAGCTCTGGCGCGTCCGAGCTCGCCTCAAGCAGCGTCCCGCCCTCGAACGACGCACCCTGCAGCAGCAACCGCGAGATCTCGAACCACTCGATGGCGGCGCCGGCGGACGGCAGCCGGTCCTTCTCCCAGCAAGACAGCAGCTTCATACCGTCCATGGAACAGCGCTGAGCACGCGCGCTCTGCTGCCGCAAGGCGTTCAGGAACGTGCCCGGGTGCAGCAGCTCGGCGAGGTCGAGCGGGCGAGAGAGGAGCGTCCCAGTCGAAGCCGCTTCCTGCCACTCGGTCAGCGCGCGCTTGCGCCTCGCGAGCGCACGGAGCCAGTCGGCGCAGCCTTCCCCGCCTTCGTCCCACCGGTTGCGCCACTCGCCGGGCACCTCGCCGGCGAGCAGCGCCGCCGCGACGGTCTGGATAGCAGGAGTGAGCAGCCCAGAGCCGTACAGGACCTTCTTCAGCGCTTGCAGCGCGCTGTTGACGTGCTGGGTAAGCTCCAGCGCCATCGCGTTCTCCATCGCCACGAACGCGTCTGCCGGCGCGAGCACCGCTGCGTCCCCACCCTTGTTGCTCGCGTTGAACGTGCTGTTGCCGTCCAGATGAAGGGTTGACGTGAGCTTGGACCACGTTTCGAGCAGCGGAGCGAGCTGCGCGCGCCACTTCTCTCGGTCGAACTGCCGCGCCGCGCCTTCGCTTGCCGACAGCATTTTCAGCTGAGCGATCACCTCGCCAGATAAGGTGCGCTGCACCGATCGCTCAATGTTGTCCGGCAGGCCAAAGACGGATGGAGCGTCGCTGTCCGGCAGCTTGTCGATGAGTGCAAGGTAATCATCGTGGCGCGCACTGGCACCAGGGAGCTTGACGCCGCCACGGAGAAGACTCTTTGCGCCGGCAAGGAGCTCTGGACTGAAGTACTCGGCCAATGTGCAGCGCAGAACCCGGAGATCGTACGGGTTATCGACGCGACCCCCGTAGATGGCGTTCTCCATGAGGCCATGGAGTGTCTGCCAGTCGATGGAGGCGCCAGTGCCACTTCGACACGCGAGCTCCATGACGTTGGAGCCCGCACGGAAGTCGCCGAAGGAGAACTCGTAGAACTTGGTCCAGCCCTGCGGGATGTATGTGCGCCGCTCCTGCAGCATGGAGTGGAAGAAGGCAAGCAGAAACAGCAGCTGGGCACGCGAGCTGCTGCTACCACCAGCGTCTCGCTCAATGAACTCAGGCGACCAGGACGCATAGGTGCGCTGCAGGTTCTTCTTGAGCCCCGGCGGCGGCTCGAACGTGATCTTCAGGCTCTGCTCGAGCAGCACGAGCGGGAAGGCGTCGTGCGGCTCGGTCGTGAGCCACAGGCGAAACTTGTGTGCGGGTGACAGGGCACTGATCTCTTTCTCCAGCGTTGGGAGCCACGCAACAACCAAGTGCAAGTTCTGCAGGCACAGCCAATCTCCACGCTCGGCCGTCCCGCGAAGCAGTGCTAGCGCTCGCTCCTGTTGTCCGCCACCCATCGCTAGCTCGGAGTAGTTGCCCTTCCCGACCACCGCGGTAGCGACTTCCTCGAGCTCCTTGCTTGGGTCTGCACCCGCTGTTGTGAGAAGTAGCACCGGAGTAGTGTGGTTCGCCTCGTCGGCACTGACAGCGCGAAGATCCAAAGGCGGAGGAGTCAACGATTTGAGCTGTAGCGCGCCACAGATGAACTGAATGATGGCGCTCTGCAGACGATCTGGACGCAGCGCCTGCACGACAAGAACCTTCTGGAACGCCGACAAGCCGCCAGCAGAGGCGCCCGCCTTCTCCACCTTGGGGTGGAAGTACTGTTCGCACTCGGCCGCCTGAGCCCAGCGCACCCAAAGACTCGAGTTGTCAAACTTGCACATCTGCGAGAGATGCGGCAATGTCTCGCACAGACGGTTGAATGCATCCTTCCGCTCGGAGGCTGCCCAGTCTGGTAAGGGAGTGTGTGAGGACGAGATCGTACCCTCACCAGCACCAGAGGACCCGTCCGCGGAGACGACGTTGCCGCAGAAGAGCTCATACTCCTTCTCTTCGAAGCAGTCCGGGTGCATGCCTCGCGCGACGTGCAGCCCAAACATGGGGCGATGCTCTTTAAAGAGAGCTCGAGCAACGAACATGAAGACCTTATGCTCAAGGATTGGGAGCAGGCGAGCGATACGATCTTTGGCGCTGGCGGCCTCCATCTTGGTCGCGAGAGTCGCTCGGAACAGTGTGAGAAAGCTGGCGAGCGAGAACCGGTACATGTGGTTCACCGCGCTGAGTTGCTTGACGAGGAAGAAGAGCATGGCGCCTTCGCGCGCAAACGGGCGGTACGAGTCGCGCTTCTCGTCGAGCTCCTCCGCCTTGCGGGCGGATTTCTCCAGCGCTTGCTCGATCTCGGCACTCGTTGCCTTGGTCTTGGTTAGCGACTCCACAAGCGCGGTGTTCTCAAGGATGTCACCCTCGGACGTCGCGAGAGCCTCCACAAGCTGCTTCTCCAGTGATGCGAGCTGCACCTTGCACTCTTCTTCTTGACGCAACAGCGCGCTCTTTTCGAGTTCAAGCGCGGGCTGCTCGTGCTGGATGGTGACGCCCAGCAACTGACCTTCAAGCCCCGACTTGGTGACCGTGAAGTTGACAATGTTGACGATCGCACGCGCGTCCGGGGCGAGTGGTGGGCTTGGATTCCGAGTCACCAAGAACAGGCGGAAGTTCTCGTTGTAGTCGACCACCTTGTCACCGAGCGCAACGACGAAGCGCGGACCCTGCCGGACTAAGTCTCGGCGAACCAGCGGGTAAAGGTACGGTTCTACAGTGTCGACCTCGAGCACCACGAGGGTCTTACCGAATCGTACAGCTTGTTCGACCTGGCTCACGAACCGCGCGTCCCGTGCCATGACGACCGCAAGCGGACGCGACGTGTCTCGAGCGAGTTCGGCTTGCAGCCACGCTGTGCTTGCACTCGCCGGGTCAATAATGAACGGACATCTCGGTTGTCGTTCGCTCTTGTCTCCAACAGCAGTACCTCCACCGTTGTTTGCGGAGTTGGAATCCCCCGAGTCCGTGCTTGACTTCACGACAATGAGAGCGTTCTCCATCGAGAGCGCGTCCGAGGGAAGTCCCATGCCCTTCCACGTAAGCAACTCACTCTCCGAGCTCAGCAACTTGCAGTAATCGAACCTCGGCCGGCTTGAGGAGCCCGAGTGTGCGCCAGGTCCTTGTGTGCTAGGCACGAGGTCCAGCAGCTCAGTCTCCCAGGCGCGCACAACTCTCGCTCGCGTATCTTCAGAGCACTGTCCAAGGAAGGTCGTGAAGGCAGCAGCGAGTAGCATCCGAACTGGAAGGTCAAGTAGTCGCGCCTCGAGGTCCTGAACCTGTTCAGCCCAGCGCCGCTGCTCGCCACCAAGCTTGCCAAGCAGAGCTTGTGCTTTGTTCAGCGTCCCTTGAGCGGTTTCGAGGCCGACACGAAGCAGCTCAGCCTCCTTGGTTTTCTCGGCAAACTGCGCCTTCATCGCATCCACTGTCGCGTCAATCTTGCGCAGCTCTGACTGACACTGCTGTAACCGCTGCTGAGATGCATCAAGCGATGCCTTGGCCTCCTTCAGATCAGCTTCAAGCGGCTCAATCTTGCTCAGCACCATCGCGTACTTGAGGTTGGCTTTGACCCACGTCGCAAGCGGTGCAGCAGCAACGGATACACGGTAGATGGTCTCGTGGTCGAAGGATGACGCCTTGTTCTTGACGAGTTTGGTCACTGCACGCGAGATGTCTGGAGTGATCCGTCGCGCGTCATAGTTGAGGATATCGTCCTTGACGCCGCGATTGCCCAAGAACTTCTTCATCGAGTTCCACGACGTGTCTTGGATGCCCAAGAGCATGAGCACAGCGGAGAGCACATCGTGGATGGGCTCGGGCGGCATCTTGAGCGATCGAATCTCGTTCAGGTTGTCGCTCTTGATATTGCCAACAGCCTCCTTGGCCGTCTGTAGAATCGGAGTGATATCCCCAAGCTCGGACTCGATCTCGCGCTTGCGAGCATTGGTTGCCTCCTCCGCTTTGGCCAGCTGCTTGGTCAGCTCCTCTACTTCTCGCCGGTTGAGCGCGGCGCGGTCGAGCGCTCGCTGAATCTCAGTCATCGCCTCGTCCGCTGCAACTTGCGCTGCGCCAAGTTCTTTCTTCTTGACAGCGGCATTGCGACTAAGCTCATCGACGGTGGTTGACGCTTCCTCGAGCTTGCTCAGACCGCTCTTCAAGTGCCGGATCTCAAGCACCACTTGCTTACATTGTGCATCAAAAAGCGCGCGCCAGGTCCCGATGAAGCTAACGAACTCACGCGGCGTGGCTCCGAGCTCTTGGGCACTCCGTTGGTACACACTGGCGACAAGCGGCGCTGTAGCTGGAAGACTGACAGCGAGTTGCTCGCACCCAGACAACAAGAGCGCTGGCAACTGCTTGAGACTGGCAGTACGCCACTCACCCAGCCATGCGATAGCACATTTGGTGTACAGCGCGGGGTTGCTTTCGCAGCGCAAAGCAAATTGCGGGTGACGAGGGTCCATCGCCAGCGCCACGTGAACAAACTGACGCACTCGAAGAACGAAAAAGTCATGAACGTTGCGCACACCGCTGCCGCCACCGCCAAGCTCAAGCAGCTTCTCCTTGAGTGGTGAGATCAATGGCTCAAGCTCTTCATGCGTAAACAAACCAGGGACTTCACCAGCACTCAGCAGAGAGTTAGTGAGCTCCAACACAGCCTCACTCTGTGCAACGTGGTGATCCTCGAGGTAGAGAACGTGGTGCTGTCCCTCTACACCAGCTTTGACAAGCAGGCTCTTGAGATCAGCGCGGAAGCTCGCGATGGCGGCACCGCCATCCGATTGCCCGTGACCACCACTGCTGCCAGTGGAACGTGCGACGCTAGGAGACACAAATGTGTAGCCAAGCAGATGCGCAACGAGCGTTGTCGCGGACCGCCGACCCACGCCCGAGCTACCGACCAGCAGAAGAGATCCGCCTGGCTCGGACAGCACACGCTCAATGACGGCGACGTGCTCGAGGATCTCGTCGAAGAGCTGCATGTGAAGCTCTTTCTCCTCCCGCTCGTACAGTGCAAGTCCCTGCTGAATGACCTGCACGTACTCATCGCTCGCGATGCGCTGCAGACGCGATGCCAGTGGCGTCATGGTCATCATCCCGCCCTCTGCATCGGCTGTATTCCCGCCGCTTGCAGCCGATTTCCCGAGTAAAGCTGAGAAGTACACGTCTTGCAGCTTGGGCACATGTCGCCAGTGTTGCTTGAGCGCGCTGTTGAGGATGCCGTCGAACTTTGCAATTGATTCTGCGTCTACCAAGCGATCACGGAACAAGCGACGCGCTTCATACGCCAGCACATCGAGCACTTCGTCCGTCCCAAGGTCATAGCGTAGCAAGGAGAGCACCCACTTTGTCAGGTCTCGTGGTGTGAACAAGTAGTGGCGTTGCTCGTCGACTGAGAACCGTGATTTGGTCGCGTCATAGATGTCCACCAAGGTACGTCCCAGCTTATCTCGTGCCGAGGATGCATCGCTCTGGCTGCCGCCGCCCCATGGAGCGGGGAGCGGTGCTTGGCTAGTCGCTGTAGCGTGGTCAAACACAGCCTCCAGAAACGTCGAGTAGACGACTGCGAGCTCTTCGGAGCTCGGATAGTCCATCGCGGCGACCTTGACGATGGCAGTGAACCGCGTTGACAGCGGGTGGCGTCCTACGGTTGTCGCCGCGTTCATGGACGCGACGATCTGCACCTTTTCTAGTCCGAGAAACTCGAGGTTGGCATCATAGAAGCCGTTGAACGTAAGCAGCTGCTGGAGGAACGCGATGAGCATGCACGAGTCATACTGGTCCGGCTTAGGCAAGTTGATATCTTTCAGGTACAGCACAAGGCGCTCTGCATCTCGTGGTCGGTACACGCGGCCAGTCGGGGTCGCAAACAGCGCACACGTCTGCGCCAGCTTGTGGATAATGTGGTCTGCTGTGGTCTGTGCGTTGCAGTGAAGCACTGTTACGGCAACGCTCTTGAGACCGCGGAGTGCTTGCCGAATGAGCATGTTCTTTCCGCAGCCCTCCGGTCCGACAAGGATGAACGGTTCCATGCGCTCAACCCATGGCTCAAGAACTTTGAGTCCTCGCTGAACGCTCACAGTCGGGATCACCAGACCCCCGCCGCCCCCACCACTGTCGCCTCCACCGCCACCTCCTCCTCCGTCTCCAGCGTTTACTAGCAGCAACGCGCTAAGGTCGCCTCGGTCCATCTTGCCATCCATGGACCCGTACGTGTCGCGCTTGGTCTCGTACGAGTAGTATGTGCTTCCGACACAGTAACAGTCAAGCGGGGCCATCATGTCGGGCGGACGCTCATTCGCCATCAGGAAGATGGATTTGGCGAACGCTGAACGCGCAGTGAGAGACAAGTTCGCCCCCAGCCCTCGAATGAGTGCACAAATGAACTCAGTGCGCGTTGTAGCAGTCGCAACATGGCTCAGCGCACCCATGATGGTTCCGACCGTCGTGGTGTCCACCACGAGATCGTGCTTCCGCAGCTCTTCCAGCGCTCGCGCGAACAACTCGTCCAGCCAGCCACCCAGGGCATCACGATGTTTGTTGCCGTCCTCTGTGTTCGCCATCGGCAGCGCCAGCAGCCACTTGCTAACTAGTCGCACGACGTCCACGTCTTCGTCGGACAGGAAGATCATGCCCATGCGCGAAATTGTAGCGGGTGACGCGAACCGGAGGTCGTGCGTCTCGAACAAAAAATTGACGTTGGCGCCGAAGTTGATGCGTTCACCGTTGGGCAACGTAAGCAAGTGGTTATCGTCCAGGACAGAGTTTAGCGACTCGATCCACTCGGGGTCGACGTCGCCGTCGCACACGATCCAAGAGCGCACGTGCTCGGCCTCTTTCACCACCTGCCGTGCAGCTGCGGTGAGCACACCATCGGCCCACTCGCGCGTGTCGAGATCCATCTTGCCCAGTAGACGCTCACGAGGCATTGACTTAGGGTTCATGACATGCGTCTTGACAATCTGCCCGCACTTGACGAGCGCTTGCTGGAGAACCTGCCACACGGTGGATTTGCCACTGCCAGATGGACCGACAACAACACAACCCATACGCTGGTCCAGCGACTCCTTCAGCTGAAGCATCTTGCGGATCTGCCTCTCGTCTGGCTGGAGGAAGAAGGGCTTGCTCGTCATGACCTCGCGGAGAGCATCACCCAGAGCCCCGCCCGACACGTCCGCAGACTCGACGCCGGGGAAAACGTCGCCGATTAGAGCCAAAAAGCGAGTCGCGTCTCCAAATGTGAGCTTGGACAGCGTATTCACGCGGACGGCCTTGATGAGAAGTTCGGTTTCTTGAGCTGGCGTTAGGCGATCAGCCGCGGTATTCGTGGAGCCGCCTTCGATTATTGCAGCGCTCTTGGATGCGTCGGCGATCTCCTTTTTCGCTGCTTGGAGAAACTTGCCTGCTGTGTTGAGCACAGCCTTGAGGGCACGCAAACCCCAGTCATAGTGCTGCTGAGGCGTAAGTAGTTGTCCGGAAAGCGAATAGAGCGAAACGACCTTCGATGCGATATCCTTGGCCTCGGAGAACCCCTCGGAGTACAAGATAACCTCCGCGATAAGGTTGTTGTCGGGGCGTCCCATTGCAACTGGTCGAAAGAGTGCCTTGAGGTTGTCAGGAAGCTTGGAACGACCCCCGTAGCCCTTACCGGCGGGGTTGAGCGTCACAAAGATCCCGGCATTGAAGTCGACGTCGATAGTACGGTTCAGCAATTGAATAGTAGATGTGCGATCCTTGATCGCGTCTTGGATGACCTGAATCTGCTGTGAGATCGCAGAGAGCTGGTCTTCTTTCAGGCGGTTGAACTCATCAAAACACCCCCAGGCGCCGCACTTGACCAGACCTAGGAAGATGCGGCCCATGGACTGGAAGTCTATGCCTTCGTCGCAGTTGAAGACCAGCACTTGGCGTCCAAATTGCCCACCAAGCGCCTTGACCGACTCCGTTTTGCCTGTACCGGCTGGGCCATATGGGTTGCCGCCAAAGCCCATGTGCATACCTTGGGTCAGCGTCAGGTAGCATTTGTCCGTCAGAGGAGTGTGCACCAGCTTTGGCGCGTTGCCCTGGTACTCGTACGTGTAGTCGAAGGCGGCATCGTTCATGCGAATACGGCAGAGCTTAGAGTTTCCGCTGCCTTCGAGATAGAAGCGTAGCTGCTTTTGCCACACCCAGTCTGTTGTAACGCGGCAGTTTGCGGCAAGTAACTGGTCGCAGACATCGATGTGGTGGACGAGGTCCAACACAAGCGCTTTGGCCTTGAGTGCAAGCAGCGGCTCGGCGGTTAGGTCCAGTGCAGTCAGCTCTCGCAATGTGTCCATCAACGAGCGCCGGAGATCCGAGACGGTCCCGTTGGCGATTGCTTCTTCAGCTTGGGAGCAGAAGCGGATTTGCTCAGCAAGACACAGTACTTGCGATGGGAACGCATGGTAGTCGGGTGCCGCACTCGCGACGCATTGCGTAACAAGCACGCGCAGCGTCCGGCGCATCTCAGCGGTGAACGTCTCGAGCCACTGCTCAACGGCACTGGTTACTGGCACCGGCGTCTGCAGAGCCACACTCTCGCCGGCTGAGCTCAGCATTGCAACGATTGAATCTCCCGACGCCGAAAACTCGACGCGGTTCACGCCTTGGTAGAGCTTCTTGAGATGGCTTTGGATCACCGCAGGGTTCTGCGATTGGCCCAAGATCTCCAACTGTGTGGAACCAGACACGAGCGATGTTAGATGTCAGACACATTCGCTCACTCCATCAACCGCAACACGATTACGTACCAAGTCTTCATCGCCAATGAAATAGAATCGTGGCATGCGCGCGCGCTTCTCCTCGAGGAAATCAGCGAGCGCTTTTTGGCAGCGCTCTAGCTGGTCGACCATCATTGCAAGTCGGTCCAGCAGTTGTGGGAACAGCATGTCGTCCGTCAAGTTGAACAACTTTGGGTCACGCTCTACCGCGGTCATGATGGTCGTGAACTCGTCGTCAACCTTGCGGAAGCGCGGCTGCTCAGCTGGTAGCGCACCCTTGGCGAAGATTGGAGCGAGGAAAACCCACTTGCGCTGGATAATGTTGAGTTGCGATAGGGCTTGGTCCAAGATGGTCATCTTGGCCTCATACTGTGCTGCCTCTCCCTCAAACGGCTTGAAGAACTGCGACTCCTTGAGCGAGGCCAGTAACGACTGGTTGTCACCCAGTGCCAGCGTCAAATCCTTCCAGTCCTTGATGATTGGTACGCACGGTCGACCAGAGTTAGCTCCACCTGTATTCTCTTCGGGCATCAATAACGACAGCTCAGCCGTCTCCGTCCAAGCTCGCAGCTCCTGCAGTGCCTCACGGATTGTCACTTCGCCTTGAGCACGTGCATGCAATATCTTGATAAACTGCAGTGTCGCCGGCTGTTCGAGCACCGAGAACGCATCGAGAAAGTGTCCGACAGTCAGGTTGTGCTTCTCGACTCCTCTCGGTAATCCAAGCTTGCGGAAAAGCTGGGTCCAGTGATCGTCCTTGAAAGGCTCGCCGCGGCACAGCTTGAACGCTGGCATTGCGCGCTTCACGCTGCCGTAGAACTCATTAATGCGTGAGGCCACAGCGCTGCGTTCGCTGCTACATGAGCTAGAAGAAGCCTTGTCTCCAGCTTCGCTGCTGCGTCTTGGGCTCGATGGCGGCTGGGATGGCGCTGGGACAGGCAGCTGCTTGGTTTGCTCGAACCACTTTTGTGCGCAGTCCTGCAGTGCAAACACGTTTGCACAGCAGTAGGTGATCCAATCCATGGCGGCGATCGCGCGGACTTCCTCTCGGAACTGTTGATATGCCTGCCAGCTTTGATCAAGCTTGGCGACGTCAGCAGCAAGAACTGTCAGTCCATTGAATGCGGGTTCATCGAGGCCGAACGCCGCGCAGTTTGCAGCAAGGGCGGTGCTGCGACTCTCAAGGTCGGACAACTTTGCTCGCCAGTCTGCCATCGCCGTGTGGACTTTAGCGATGGCCTCGTCCTCCCACGATGCCACGTCAATGGGCCGCAGCACGTTCCACCGCTGCCGGAAGCGGTCGATCTCGAGGTTGCATTCGATCACATTGGCTGAGATCTCTCCCTTGAGATGCTCCCGCTGCTCTTCAATCATGTCGTTGAAGGCTTCGAGTGCGATTTCAAAGTTTTCCCAGCGTGTTGGAAGTTGCGCGAGACGCGTCTCAACCTCGCTTGTGTCGAGCGACGACGCATTCGACACGGCAACGGCGTTCAGCAACAGTGTCTTCTTCTTTTCCGCTGCACCGAGCTGTGCATGAGATGCAGGACGATCACTGTCAATCGTCTTCCACTCACGTTGTGCGTCCGCGATCTCTTCGATCGAGTGCGGTCGCCGGTTCAGATTGTCCATGGCAGCATCGACAAAGTCCTCGACTGCCTTAATGTGCTTGAGCGCGCTGCGCCTCAGAGATAGCAGCAGTGCGTCTTGGAAACGCCCCAGCAGCTCATCCAAGGACCTCTTGAAAGGCACAAGCGACACGAGCACACAGTCGATCCGCACCGAGTCGGGGATTTTGTCACTCTCCTTTCGCTTTGCACGAACGGTCTTCAGATTCAGCTCCCAGTCCGCACATTCGTGTAGTTCAGTCTCAAGAAGAGCGTCAAGTGCATCATCGCCACCAGCAAGGCGCGTGAGGACGGCTCCCCACGACTCGTAATCTGCAACGAGTGCCTCCACTCGCGAGAAAAGTTGCTCGCACGTCCCGTACACGCGCACAAGATTGCCAGCGTTGGCGTCACACATGGCCGCGAACACGTCAGGGTTAGCAAAGCCACTAAACTTGGTAGGTCTCGCCACAAATTTCTTCATCGCCTTGTAGTAAGCAGTCCGCAGCTCCTCAATCGGAGGCTTCAGTACAAAAGATGAAGACGCTGAAGTCGGTAGACCGAGCGCTGTGGATGTCGATGATGAGCCAGATGAGGACACTGGCGCAAGGTGCAGCTCCGTGCGAATCTCTTTGATCTCGGGCAAGTTCTCGTTGAGCATCTCAAGCCCAAGTTGGTACCCGCTCTCGAGCACTTTGTACACTTGGTGGTCCCAGAAGAGGAACCAGCGCTTCGTGCGAGCTGGATCTTGCTTGCGGGTAGCCTGGGTCACGACTTTCTTGATGTCATCCCATCGTTCCTTCCAGCGTGAAGGATAGCGTAGCAGGTCAACATCCATCAGCACAACAAGCTCCTCGCCGAGCTTTTCATGGACACGCTTGAACCTGCGGTTCTCCGCGGCCAGGCGGTCTGCCGCGTCTTGCAACTGTTTCACGTACTCGTCACACTCATCCAGGTTCTGCCACGTCACTTCTCGCGATGAAGACTTGCTGGGGCTCTTGCTGCCTTGCTGTTGCGCCGCTCCCCCACCGCTCGGACTCTGGACGACGGCTTCAAATGCCAGCAATGCATCCAACAACATCGGTTTCTGCTCGTCGATGATCTGCGCCTCCATGTTGTTGTAGAAGTTTGCGACTTTCTTGAGTGTCACACCGAATCGGTAGTACTTCTCGGCTTCTTCCGCCACCTTTCGTACGCGCTCAGGCACCCATTCATCGATGCTGCCGCCTCCAGACGAGCTAACGTCGCTGTCTTTGCCCGAGTCGGAACGATATTGGAGTTGGAGTTGCCGCTGTTGAGCTGACAACTCCGACAGCTGCCGAACATCACGTAGCAGTGTCACAAGGAACTCGCTGTAGTTGACAATCAGTTCCCCCGTACGCGCGTCAATCTGCATCAGACGCCCGCGCAGTCGCAGTGCTCGTTCACCGTCTTCATCCAACTGGCGCTCGATTACGTCCTGCCAGTCGCGCACCTTGTCCAGAACAAAACCGTGAACGCGAGCCGACAGTTGCTCACAGTGACGAGAGAGCGACGTAAAGGCAGGCAGGTCGCGTAGAGCGCATCGAGCAAGAACCAGCAGCTCCCTCAGTCGTGTCCCGAGTGTCTGGGCCCACACGATCGCGTTCACCTCAAGGCTGAGCGTCTTGCCCACGTGCATACTCGAACTCTTTCCGGTTGACAAGGACGACGACGATGACGCCTGGCGACGGGCTTCGAAGTCGCTGTCGAGCTGTTCAACGTGCGCCAGCAACTGCGCGAGCAACGCATCGCGCTCAGTTGACAGCGTTGAAGCGAGTGTCGGTCGCTCCAACAAATGAAGATAGCGCTGGAGAAAGCGTACCGCTGCTCCCGGCCGCGCCGCCACGAGCGCAAGCTGCTCGCGTAGAACAGCCCCCACCTGGGATTCCACTGGCGCGAGAGCAGATTCAAAGGCTGCGACAGCTCGCTTCCAAAGCGATTCCGTGTATGGGTTGTAGTAGAGCGGCTGCAGCGATGCGAATGGCGCAAAGCATGCGACGGCAAGTGTGCGTCGCTTCTCGCGAGGCAGAAGCGAGCTAAGTTCTTCGAACGTAGTGCGGAGTTTGAGCACGTGCTCAAGTCGCTGCGCCAGTCGTTGCACCAGTAGCTGTGCGTAGTTGATGGTATCCCCTGAACTCAACGGCGATGACGTGGAAGACGATGGGGTTGCGACCCACGGATGCTCCTCGACCGCCGGCCAGAGCGTCAGCGTCAGCGTCTCCACAGCGGAACCCCACTTATCGCACAACCCCACCGCCTGTTGCAAGAAACGCGCGACATCATGGAGAGGGCTCGTCCAAAGATCGAAGTCGCGAGTGGCCGCCGCCTTGTCAAGCACGAACGCGTTCACGGCTGCACCCACGAGAGAGAGGACGTGGTCCATGCGCGCCTGTGGGTATTGCTGCTCCCGAGTTGCCACATCGGCGCGCCAGATATCGTCCAGCGCATTTTGCGTGTCGTCCAGCAGCTCGAGCATGTCGTCGAATGAGATGTCGAGCAACCGCGCGAACCTCGGCGCGACGGTGTCCAGCGCCACCGTGAACTTGCGAGCGCGCTTGGCGTTTCGTGGATCACCTTGCTGTTGTTCCCAATAGCGACACTCGTCGGCGACCGTGACGATCGCCATTAGGTTCGTCCCAGCGTCAGATTTCCCGCTAGCCACACTTTTGCCGCTGCTGCTTCCGCCAGCACGGAAGTCGTCAGCTTGGAGCAACAGAGCACTAGCCAGTCCCGAGTCAAGCTCCTGCAGCGCGTCTTTCAGTTTCTGCGACAGCATTCGCGCCGTTCCGTCGTCGCGAAGGAGAAGTGGCGCGTACACCTGGTGCACGCTCTCGTACAAACACTGCACGGGTGCCTGGGAACGCACAGAGGTCACTTGAATCTGCCTACGCATGTTGCCGGGCAGTAGCGTCTCACCCGAGAGCTTGACAAATGTTGTTGTCGCCTCGACTTCGGCCTGCTGCTGCCCGTCTTGCTGGTCGCTCCCGGTTGAATCCTCGCGTTCAAGCTGCGTCGAGAGGAAGATCTCGCCGCCGTCATCGCCGTCGTCCCCGGCTCGACCAGCTTCTTCTTCGTTGTTGTCTTTTCCTTCTTCGCCTTCCGGCTTGGGCTTCTTTGCACTGCTCCCGGGACGGCGGAGTAGCCGAGCGTGGAGAGCGCGGCACTGCGGGTCGTCCAGGAACTTGCCGAGCGCGTCGTCGCTCGCCTTGGCGCCGCTCAACCGCGCCTGCGGACCCCAGAGACTGGTGAGCACGCCCATGACGTACGCTCGCCGAGCGTCACCCATGGTGCTCACTCCACGCGGCTGGGGGAGGGACTGCTTTCACTCAGCACAATGAAGGAGGGTAGCCAAGATCGAGACTCTGTTGCGCGTGGGGCAGAGCTTTCGGAATTGTGGAGGCAGCGAACCGCCGCGGTGCTTCGGCTCTGCTTTTTCCCCCGACCGATCGAAGTGATGGATCCCCAAGCGAGCACAAAAGGCTGGGGACGGATGGATCCAAGTGACTCGCCGCGAGTGCCGTGAAAGGGCACGCCGAGACTCCGGGCCCCAGATCGGGAGCGCGTCGTTTCGCTATCAAATGTAACAGGTTCTGCAACGCAGGACTCCTGGGCTGTGCTTCAGAAGCATCGAGACCTGCCGGAGGCTGTTTTCTTTGCTGCGATCAATGTCTCCCGCGTTGGTCGCGGAGCTGGAGGATGTAGCGGTGCAGCTGGCTCGGCTCTGTGACGAGCTACGCGTTGGTGACGGCGAGGATGGCGATGGTGAGGAGGGTCTGGACGACTATGAGTTGGAGCATGGTGGCGATGAGTTCGCACAAGAGGTGGAAGTCGATGGAAATCGCGAGTCGCTTGTGTCGTCGCTGGTAGCAGCCACGAGTGAGTGCGAGGCGCTGATGAAGCTGCTCGGCGAGGATTGTGACTCGTCAAGGTAGCGACTCTGAAACACTGGACGTGTGGCTCAGTTAGTCACGTTGAACTTACACACTCGTTGATCGCTTCAAGCAACGAGTCGGACGATGAGACCGGCGATAGATCGACCAATGAAGACCAGATTGATATCCAACTGCAAGAAGAGGCTGCATGCACTCGAGCTCGAGGCAATGGACACGAAAGCCCTTGCAGGGTGATCCCGAGGGATTGTCGCGGTGATGATCTTGATTCGAGACATGACGACGGTATTATGAGTGTGTTCAATGCGTTTGCGAGTGATCTCGAGGCACTGTCGAGTCTAATGGTGCCACGTGACGATAACCTCGGAGGCCATCAAGACGTATCAGATGCCAGCGATAACGACTCTCCAAGGGAGGAAGACGACGCCAATGGCTCGGGTTCAAAGCTTCGTGAGGGAAATCGAGGAGGAAAGATCGAAAGAAACGGTGCCGATATCACGCGTTGTCCAGGAAGCACTACGACCACGATGGTTGGAGGAAGTATCCCCGCACCATCGTCGAAGACTGTTCAAGCGGCCATTCACCAGGAGCGCAAAGCATCAGCTCAGCCCAATAAGCATCGCTCTCATCGTGGGTCTTTTAACCATTTGTTGCGCCTTCGGACTCGAAAGAAGGCGTCAAATCGCGGCAATGACTTGAAACTAAGAGCAAGTATCGGCGCTAGTGCAACAAACGAAGCCTACTGGAACGAATTCCAGCGCAAGAGCTTTGTGCGACACATTTCGCGTCAGCAACTTGCCCGCCTTCGCATCGTGGAAGAGCAGACGACTGAGGAGCGTCTTGTGGCTGCACGATTCCAGCACAGCGCGACGCTGAATCGCAACCAACAAGCGAAGGGAGTGAAGCAAGAGAGAGTGACATTGGAGCCAAAGCTTGTCTCCAAAGCGGAGGATCGCTCGTACTTAGATCACTTTTTCCACCGTCAACAGCCCAAGAGTGGTGCAGCTGCCAGCGACATCAATTACGATGGAGCCCACGACAAAGACGCAATGACTCGTGTGTTGTGCGGAGTGTACATCTACGGTCATCGCCATGATAGCGTGGTCTATATGACCTTCGCGACGATGGCCCAGCTCCGAGAACGCATCGCATCGCGACTCGGCGTCAATCCGATCGTGAATTTGTATCGAGAGCGCGGCACCGCGACGACTTTGAGCACTAGCGTTCAACCACGGCGCAAAGGGAAGAACCAGCTTCACCCCACGCGATTGCTTCAGCGGATCTCGAGCTTTGACCAAATCGCAGATGGCGACATACTCTGTGTGACGAGGGATGCTTACGAGGACATGGCGATCCTGTGTGAATGGATGACGGAGCGCCGGCAGCAGCCGTCGTCAGAAGGAACAAGTCCTGCAAAATCGATACGCTCCACGAAGACCCCGAGCGATGGTGCTCAGTGCAAGCAAACTCCAACCAATGCAGTGCCTGCACTGCGTCGCATGATCGAGGGAGACGCCGTGCGTAGCAATCGGCCGAAGACTTGCATTTCGCCACTCTGGGACTGCAATGGACGCAGCATTCGCGTTGGCGATTCTGCGTATCGCATCCGTTCTGCTCCAAGCGACTCAACACGAGCGAAACTCGTATCCGAGAGTGCACCCAAGCCCCGATCTCGCAAGTGATAATGACAGCTTCACGCTGCACATTCATCAACCAAGACGCACATGAAATCACTGATCTTCGTACACGCGCGGATCTCTCCTTCGACTCGCACGTGAACTGTCTCCGCGCGCTCCTCCCTTGCCATCTAAACACTCTGGATCTTGAGCTCGATACCATGGTCATCGGCAGCATCATCCTCGCCGCGCTTGCTTTCTTCGATCGGACTCATGTTGATGGGCGAAGACGCCGAGCTCAGCGGCGAGCTGTGGATCGCGCTCGATCCGCTCGTAAACTCGAAAGTAGTCTCTTTGGAGCCATCCTCCTTGGTCCTCACGTCCACCGGCATCTTCCCCTTCAGGTACAAGTAGTCGTTGTACACCTGAGAAATCAATATCACAAGAGCAGAGTTGTCAGCTGCAAGTCAAAGCATGCAAAATCAAAAGAGATCGGGAAACTCACGTTGCGGTACTTGCGGTGGATGATCAGAATCGCCATCATGAGCAGCAGCACCACGAAACCGACGACACAAATCGCCGCGTAGACCGAGTACAGCGCCTTAGTGTCGAGGACGACGGCCTGCTCCGTGCAAGTCGACACGGACTGCGCGTCCGACTGCGACGATCCGCCATAGCACGCGAGCTTGCTGGCGTACGAAACGGTCTGCTCGCCACCGGAGCACGCCGAGCGCAGCTCGTTGAAGTAGTCATCATTGCACACGGGACACGCGTATGCCGTCTTCCAAACAACACTCCAATGGCACTTGTCGTCGTCCATGGCGGTTGCACTCGGCCGAGTCGTCGTGCCTGATGTGGCCACAATAGTTGGTTAAGGCCATACTCCATGTCGAGCAAAACGAGATGCGATCGTACCGCTGTTCAGATCGCACACAAAGTCGAGCGTGGTGGACGCCAGATCGCCCGTGCTGCATGGTGAGCCGGTCGTGTACTTGACCTTGACGCCAGCGCCAGTCTCCAGAGGCTGGATTTCCATGTGGCTACCTCCGCTAGCGACCGTCCATTGCTACAAACGTTCCAGCAGCGTCCAATTAGTCCATGGAGGTGAATGAACAAGCAAGAAGCACTTACCGTTGGGGCAGAGCACATGACTTCGCCGTAGCGTGCCGACTGCTGGAAGAAGTAGTTGCCGGCCTCGCGCGGATTGATCATCGACACACGCACCACGTACGGTAGGTGCTCCGCATCCGTCTCCACGGCGCGATCGACGATCTGGCCTGAGATGATGTCTTGCCAGTCGTCCGCGACCGGGCGAAAGAGACCCGCGAAGATAAAATTCTGCTTGTCCATCTCGAACGCCTCCGTGCCGTAAACAGGGTCGGTGCTCAGCAAACTCGTGGAGTTGCCGTACACCGTGTCTTCGAAGATCCAGCTCTCGTTGCCCCACACCAGCGACTCGAGAAGCGATATGTTGTACGTCAGCTGCAGTCCGTCAAGAGTAGAAGACACAGCGACCGAAGTCGATGAGGACGACGAAGTGGCCGATGAGGTGCTGGCGTTCAGGGTGAGCGACTGCGGTGCGGCACACAAACGCGCGCCAACGCCGCTAAAGGTGTTGGCTCCGCAACGCGTGCACTCGCTGGATCCGGGTCCCGAGTAGGTGTTGCTGGGGCACGCCGTACATGTCGTCACTCCGTTGACAATCTTCGCGTATGTGCCAGCGGAGCACATACGGCAGCCGTACGAGTCTGCGACTTCATCGTCGTCGCTCACATCAGTCCCAGCAGTTTCGAATCCAGCAGGACAGCTTCCACACTCGACACCCCCACCACCGGCAGTTCCGCGAAGGCCCAGGTAAAGCAACTTCGCCTGAATAAACTGTGCCGCCGCCTGGCTTGTTGCGCGAAGCACCAACTGGAACTGCTTCGTGGTTGCCCCGGTAGCATTCAACGGCACGAGCTGGGTGAATGTGCCGTTCTCGCCGCCATGAAGCAAGTGGATAATGTTTTCGTCGTCGTCGTCGTCGTCGTCTTCACCGCTGGTTGACGCCTCCGATGCAGTTGTAGTCGATCCCACCGGTGGCTTCGTTGCAGTCTTGGCCGAGTCGCTTCCCAGATCCTTCATCTCAAGCTCAAGCCAAGCGCGGGCGCCGTTCGCTCCAAATGTCGGCACGTCCGACAATGCGTACGTCAGATTCAGGTACCCCGAGTGCACGAACGTCGCGTTGAACTTCAAGGGGTAGCGGCTCCGGTGTGCGCTGGTGCTGCTGCCCTCGCTGGACCGCGGTGCCACGAACGATAATCCGTTTTGGGTCAGCTTCCAGCCATCGCTCTTCGCAGACGCGCTGTCCACGATGGAAGGCCAGCTGCTCCATCCATCTGGCGTACCAAGGCCGAAGGCCATTGCGTTGATCGCAACCTGACCAGACGGACAGGCGCTGCATCCCTCATCGCCTCCAGTTTCGGACTTTTGGCCAGGCGGGCACGCCTCGCACGTGTCGTCGTCCATGAGTTGATATCCTGGCGCGCAAGTGGAGCACTCGACTCCCGTCACTGGAGCCGGCAGGCTGATGGAGCCATCGAGCGTTGTGTCACAAGTTTGGGGCTCGCTCCACGAGTAAGTCACGTCCCGCTTGCCGCTGATGCACGGCGAGTACGTTGCCACCAAGTCATCAGCCGAGCACGCACGGCGTTCCACACAGGAGTCCAGGCCAATGGATCCCTTCGGCGCGTATGTGTTGTCTGGGCAGGGGTAGCACGTGAAGTCGAGCTCGCTGTCTGACTGCGCGGCCGCGTACTGGTTGGCGTCGCAGAACGCGCAGAGCGACCCGCCCGTCATCGTCATGTCGCCGCCGCACGTGTGGCAGTGGAGGTCTGAAAAGGCCGTTCCGACGATCTCGATCACCTTGACGAACGCCTTGTCCTCGCCCTTGTCGCCGGCGTAGTCCTTGACGTAGTCCCACGAGAACGAGTGCGCGCCGGCCGGCACGCTGTGCGTGGCTTCCTTCCACCCGTCCGTCTGCGAGATGAGCGAGGTCGCGGCGTTGTCATCCACCTGGAAGATCAGGCCGTCGTACGGGTCCTCGGCGTCCACGCGGTATTGGTACGTGATACTACCGTCGCGGACGAGCGTCGCGCTCACGCGCAGCGTCGAGAAGAGGCGCGTGGCCTCGTAGTTCTCGAGCACGCCTGAGTTGTCGCCCGACGAGACGTAGGCCCCGTCGGCCGACGCGCTCCACGCGTTGCAGTTGTTGACCCACTCGCCGGAGTACATGTCCTGCGTCACGCAGTCCGTGTGGATCTGCGAGCAAAGGAGGACAAGATGTCAGGATCTAACAACCCACGACACGCGCGGGGATGCTCAGCGACGCACCTCAATGGGGAGCGGCGTGCCCCACGCGCCGGTGCGCTGCGAGAAGAGTTTGCCGCCGCCCAGAGAGTACTTGCCCTTGGGGCACCGCTCGCACCCGGAGACGGGCTCATCGCCGGAGAAGCTGCGCATATGCATCGCCCAGCGCTGTTAGCCACCGCTGCAGACCCGTCTAGGCGGAGGAGACTCACTTGGCACCGAGGAAGTAGCCCCGATCGCACGTCACGTCGCACCGGAGGCCGCGCACGGGCGCTGAAAGCAGTCGCGTCAGTGTCTCCGAGGGGGGTTCGGGTCCTCAGCCAGTACAACAGATGCAGCGTACGCTTGGCGAGCACCTCGCCCTGGGAGTCGGCCGAGCACGTGCCGTCCTCGTCCGTGTAGAAGAAGAGCGAGCGCGTGTTGTCGACGCAGTCGCTGAAGCCGTAGTGGAAGGTCGGCGCGGCCCGCGTCACCGCAGCGGCAGCAGCCACAGCCGCAGCAGCCGCCAGTGCGCGCGTCATGGCTCGGTCGTCTCTCGAGGCGCAGGAGGAGCTGAGGAGCGGGCGGCAGGGAGAGGAGGGCAGCACGCTGGCGAGGAAGACTGACGCGCTTGGGTTGAGACTGCCGAGCGACCGACACGCGGGTTGTGCGAGGCAGATCGCCGGGATGGCACTCTTACGGATATATCGATATAGTGACCTTAGTGTCACTATATCAAAAGAGAGACTTGACCACCTTGAAGTTGGTCGCGAGCGCTTTCTGGTCGACGCGCGAGGCTTTTGCCGACGTGCTTGCCCAGGCTCACTCTACGCTTCGCTGCCTCGACCAGAGGTTCCTCTCTCCTGATGTTACAAGACAACTGCGAGTTCGACGCGCAGCCATGTCGGTGTGGAAGTCACTGGTGGCCCTGTCCGTCGTGACGATGGCCGTCGCTTTCGCGGAGCATTTCGCGAGTGACCTGCAAACCGATGCCACTGACGACGACGCTCCATCGGGAGTCGTTGTAGTGACGAGTATCCACGACTTCCTTCTCATCCCTACGGTGTCGTTGATTGCGCAAAGCAGCATCGATGCTGGAAACAATGCACTCCGGTCCAAGAGCAACGCGGAAGCGGCAATGGACTTGCGTGCGCAGTTGGCGGACACAATCGAGCGTGTTGTGCGCAAAAGCCGACCCATTAGCGATGACAACGACTCTCGAGCGATCTCCGACATGGTCGGCCGGCTTAGCGCCCCGGACTTTCGTCAGAGCACGATGTCAACTGAAGCGATCGGTGAGCGGGTGCGTGCGCTGCTGCTTCGGTCTTCAGATCCGACGACCCTGCGTCAGAGGATCTTTTTGTTCGTGGATACGGTGCTCCCGCCTTCGTCGCTATCTTCTCTTCCCAAGGCGTCGGTTCAGACGTTCCCCGCGAACTCGGCGACCAATGCAGAGCGAAGCGATTTCAAACCTCCCGACACGTTTCTCGGCTATCGCGTGCTCTTCCGCTACCCGTGGCAGTCAACCTGGCGCTTCGGCTGGCGTTACCCGCTCTCGTACTGGAACCTGTATGGCGCGAGGTTGTGCTCGGATGGGTGCGGCCTCGGTATCGCGGTTGGGCCGTACTTTTACTGCTGAGTCGATATCAAGCTTGGCCACTGCGGCCTTCCACACTGACAAACTGGATGAAGTCATGCGCGGGTTGATGGTGTTGAATGAGATGCGTGTGTTCTGAATCAAAGGTCCTGGTAAAAGAGCTGCTAGACGTTCGCGTCTCCGCAAAGTTATGAGTGACAGTGATGCTTTGCATTCGAGTTGATGATCCGACCAACGTTACGAGGTGGGCAAGCAACCTGGCCGTCGTTGAGATAGATTTGTTCGACACTGATGGTCACACCTCTGCTATGCTCTGTTCGATGAGCTGGGTAATCCAAAAAGACGCGGTGGATTACGACGAAAGACCTCTGGTTGAGACAACGTTTGTTATTGCATATTTTCGTCGCGTCGCCTGTTTCTTGCCCTGTCATCTGAAAGCTGTAACGTGGCACTTGCTATCTTTGGTGAGCAGTCACCGCAAAGCAGTATCGTTGCGACCTGTATCACGCAGTCCGTCGGTTGTGCTGTGGAGGGCAGCATGGGGTCCCAGCTCGCTATTGAGGCTACTCCCAGCACCATGTTTGGCGGCTCCAAGCAACGATGTCACTTGACATTTCGCCACAGTGCGCAAACGCCGCGCTACCGGTTCAAACCAAGACGACCATGATCGCCCGATTCTCCGCCCTCGCGCTGGTACTGACCTCAACGGTGGTCGCGGCCGAGTTGCCTCTGCCGTCGCTGCGCCTCGGCTTCCAGCTCAAGCGCAGCACCATGGCCGTCTACGGCTCCACGTCCTTCGACGTGTACGCCAACCCAGTGGTCTCCGCGGACGACGACAACACCACCGTGTCGTTCGACGCCAAGGTCAGCTTCACGCAGGACGAGACGACGCACAACTTTGTGCTTGTCGGCGACGCCGCGTACCACGAAGTCGTCAACGCCAGCGCGACCGCGACGTCGTGCCTGCCGTTCGAGATGCT
>JAADYH010000385.1:0-22463 GCA_023338125.1 Phytopythium aichiense | reverse complement strand
ACCGGTGGGGGTACCGCAACATGTGCCAGAACGTCGGCTGCCGCTGGTTCGACTTCCGCGGCGGGAAGGACGTGAACGGCACCGAGGCCAACAAGATCATGTACTACGACGAGTGGAAGGCGTTCTTCGACCCGGTCTTCCCTCAGGTCGTCGCTGAGCTGGAGGCAGCAACCGGCAACTTGCTCACTGGGCATCGTGTTGTCAGACTTCTAGTTGCAACGGCATTCATGATATGTAGGACACATATGGTTCGAGCCCAGATCCGGGTTCACTTGGATGCTTTGGTCTGGCAATGAGTCCTTGCCAATCTGGTGCGCCTGCGCCTGACGCTGACGAGATCTGCAGATAACAATGCTGAAGATGGTGAAGTCACACAACTGCACAGACATCCACCGAATACACGAGAGAAGGATTGATGGAGCAGCGGTTGTGCCAAGTGCACCCACGGTCATCTTCATCAAAAGTCGTGGTTGCCTCACCACGACAAACTCGCGGAGAGTTTCAGCGTCTGCTCTTTGGTCCTCGGAGGTGAAGACCGCGTCGGCTCGTGCAGCTGCCTTCATTGCAGTCTTGATGTCCCTCGATCGGGTCGGAGGCAGGTTGCTCTTTCGGAGTAAATCTTCCCTGCCACCCGAAGAGACTCACCCCGCCATCCCGCAACGAAGAGCTCAACGAAGAGCTGATGCGCGGCGATTTCGTTGAGTGAGTGTATCGGTGGTGGACGTGTGCGGTCCGGAGCGCGTTGCAAGTGCGATTGCCGAGCGAAAAAGGATGTCGAAAGAACACCGCGGTGCGGTTCTCGGTCCAAGGATGCTCCGCGCACGCCATCCGCAGGTTTTATGCTGGTGTTGAAGACTCCAATGACGCCACTGCACTGCAACGCGTTCACCACCGCTGTTCTCCGCTCCTTTCGCTGAAGGGAATGGACAAGAACGTTCGCGAATGGGAAGAGGAGCGCAGACCGCACACGTGTCGCAGTGCCACGATGATGACGCTGGCGGAGCAGCTTTTCGCGGCCTCAAACTCAGCGGAGACCAAGCGGTCGACATGGTTATCGAAGGGATGCATGGACTCCCAAGGGCCGCATGCTCGGCGTGGTCACTTGACTTGCCGGCCTTGCGCCACTTTGAAGACTCTTGGGGAGGGACTGGCGCATCGGCGCCACTGGACTCTTGAACTGCGACATCGGCGTCGGAAGATGGATCAAAGATACGCACTCGGGATCTTCTCCTTCAACTGGTTCCAAAGCGCGGATGGGGTCGACCGGATGATATATTCTACAAGTGAACCAGTCGGAAGGAGCGCCGAGTTCAGCAAATGCGGTTCCAGCGCCGCGATCTCACCCGCGAGTCCTTGGAAAATAGACTGAACTGGTAGTTGAAGGCCAGTGAAGCATATCAAGTTGGGCCGAGCGAGACGCGAGCTGGTAACATGTGGATTTCCGCTGAGTTTCTGTCTTCTGAAGTGGCTGTGGATGTGTTTGAGATGTCCATTCATTTATATCTGGGATTGGATCCGCTGCTGAACTGATGATGTGTACTGAATTATAGAGAATTCGCTTTAGCTCTTCAGATCAAGTCAGATATATACTTGATGAAAGTATGCTATGTAGCTTCAGCCGTTGCAATTGTATCTTGATGCAGTAGGCTATATAAATTCCGACCCCACGTTGAACATCAATTGTTTTCCAGATCATGAAAGGGCGTACAGCCTTTCAGACGACTGGCAATGGGAAAAGAGTGACGTCCAAATGGACTTCCAGGTATAGGGGGCGGAAAGCCGAAGGCGGCGGTGGCGCTTCGGCCGAGGATTACGTTTCCCCCGACTTGCGGGGCTCGATTTCCAGTGCGGGACGACGCTGACTATCGATTGTCTTGCATCTGTCCATCACACTGGGGAGGTTGCGTCGCCGTGTTCAGCCTGTCCGGCCGCGGAAAAGCGGTTTGAAAAGACCACGACAGCCTCGCGAAGACGTGGCAGCGCGTGCCGGTTATGGTCGATGATATGAACACCATGGGGGGACATGCGCCGGCGACAAGCGACTCGAGAAACGGGCAGTCTCGCTTGCCCACTGGCCCCACGAGCTCCACCACATTGGTGCCAATGGAGCGCGCACGGATACAGCTAGTAATGATGATTAGAGGGTGGGATGCGGGTTGGATGGAGGCTGGCCTCACCCACACCGACCACGTGACCAGCAAACAGATGCGGCGTTGAAGCCACAGGTCTTGCATTCGCGCGGCTCCTGAAGCCCTCGGGACCGGCCCCAGCCTTCTCGACCAACCAGGCAATGACCCAAGGTCTGCACTGACCGGCGTGAGGGCCAGAAGAGCTCATTTATCGCTCAAGAAGACAGGACAGGCAGTTCTCTCATCCTCGACGGCTCTCCGCCACCTTGGCGCGCGTCAGAAACTGTTAAACAATCTATAGATCGCGCCGCGCGCCTGTCCCCCTCCGAGTTCCTTCCGCCGCGGCTCTTCCAGCACCCCGCAAGCGCCTTGGACACGGCAATAAGCAACCCGATCGCCGCGGTGGCGAGAAAGTCGCGAGCGAACGCGCCGCATGGCGAGATGGGCGGTGGGTAGCCGCCGGAGGGGGCGGACGGCCTTGTGTCGGCCGCTATGTGGCGAGCTTTGGGTGTGGGCAGCACGCCGAGGGCGGAGAAGGGAGCAGGAGCTCTCGGTGACGCGACGGACGACGGGGGCGGTCGGGCGTCCCTTTGCCCGGCGCTCCTCCCTGTGCTTCTGCCTGTGCTCCTCCTCCTCAACTCAACTCGGACGGCACCTCACATCCCAATTCCCCCCACGCTCGTCACACGGCCCGCGTCCCCAACGAGACCCCGCGTCTTCGTACCCCACCCGACCAACTGTCCCAGTTACCTGCGACCATGAACCTCTTCCCTTCCAACTCCGTCCCCAGTCAGTGCATCAGCCTGCCGTCGCTCGTCGGCCTCAAGCGCGCTCGTGACGCCTTCCCTCTCGAAGCCTCGCACTGCCATCACCACCACGACAAAGAGAACGCCTCGTCGGCGTCCAACAAGTCCTCGCTGTCCTTCATCCTGTCGACCGAGCAGCCCACGACCCGCCCGGCGCCCAGGCTGCCGTCGCTATCGTCGCTGTCGCTCGTCACGGCCGCGTCCTCGCCCGCCCAGCCGTGGGGTACGCCGCAGAAGCTCGCGACTGCGGTCCGAGAGCCGGCGCTGCACCCGCAAGCCAAGTTCGCGCGCCGCCACCCAGCGCTCGTGACACCCGCTCCGCTGACGCCGTCGACCGCCGTCGCACCCGTCAAGAAGGGCAGCAAGTACTGCATGGTCGAGGGCTGCATGAGCCGCGCCAAGCACGCGCGGCGCTGCTGGCGGCACGGCGGGTCCGTCAAGTGCAAGGTGCCCGACTGCTCCAACCGCGCCAAGACCAAGGGCGTCTGCTGGTCGCACGGCGGCGGCACCACCTGCGCCTTCGACGGCTGCTCCACTATCTCCGTCTCCAACGGGGTGTGCTGGGCCCACGGCGGCGGCAAGCGCTGCGCCATGGAGGGCTGCGCGCGGCCCGCCTACGAGCGCACCGACCACCTGTGCACGCTGCACTTCGAGGAGAAGCAGTACATCTCGCGCCTGCGCGCCATGGACGCGGCCCCCGTCGCGCCGCTGCCCGCGGGTTTCTCGCTGCGCAGCGTCGCCAGTCTGCACGACCGCTTGTGAGCCTCCCGGCTCGCTCGCTCGCTCCATCTGCATGTTGCCTCTCGCATCGGAACGGAAGCGCCTTGAGCACGCCACGTGCATCATCACAATAGAGATCTTTTTGCTTGCTCCCTGCTGTGTCTCGATGCCATCGACTGCCCGCTCGGTGCCGAACACCGCGCTTGCTATCATCTACGCGCCAATGCACACTACGCTCTAAAATTCACACTCCCTCACCCACGGCGCTCTGCCTGGTCCACGCTCACCGGCTAGGCCTGCTGCCGCCGGATGACGCGCTGCTTGTCCTCGAAGACGCTGTAGGCGTCGCGGAAGAGCGGGTGGAAGAAGGCCATCCACTCGTCGTACGGGATGAACTTGTCCTTGGTGTTGGGCACCGGGTTGTCGCCGCGATCCTCGCCGCCGCGGAACTCGTGCCAGCCGCAGCCGAGGAACTGGCACAGGTTGCGGTAGCCCCAGCGGAAGCGCTCCTTGGGGAAGATCTCGACCACCGTCGTCTCCGGCCGCGTCCACATGACGTTGACCATGCCGGCGCCGTGCATGCCGATGATCACGTCGCTGTCGATGGTCGTGAGCATCTGCTCGTCCAGCTTGAGCAGCACGTAGTCGATCGACTGGAAGACGACGTTGAGCCCGTTGTACTCGGCGCGCATCTTGTCGAACACCTCGTCCTCGTTGATCCACACGCGCTGCAGCTTGCGGCCGTCGTAGGGCCGGCGCGTGATGATGGTGACGGTGAACGGGCGCTGCTTGACGACCGCGCGCGCGTCGACCACGTCGGGGGTCACGCCCTGCGAGGCCAGCGACAGGTCGCGGAACTTGCGCACGAGCTCCGAGTCGTAGCACGGCTCGCCGTCGTCCAGGTGCTGCATCATGGGGCCCGAGAGCTCGAAGGGTGCGATCAGCACCTTGTTCTTGAAGTAGAGCTGGCGGCCCATGAGGTCGTGCGCGTTCACCAGCGGCCGGTCGCCCGAGAAGAGCTGCTGGTGCAGCGCGTCGATGGGCGACGGGTAGCCCGCGTCCAAGTGCAGCACGCGGGTGCGCGCCAGGTCCCAGCCGAGCGCCTGCACCATGGTCCACGCGTTGAGCGCGTACGAGATCTGGAAGAACGGGTTGTGGTCGTCCCGGCGCGCGATCACGATCACCGGGTCCTCGAACACCTCGACGCTGCTTGCGTTGGTTGCGTTGGCCGCTTCACCCGTCACCAGGTCGAGCGCGCCGTCGGGCCGGCTGGCCGGGTCGCACAGCAGTGACGGCGGCGTGGGCGTATCCGACGGGATGGCGGCGACGGACGGCGTCCACGGGTGGTCGTGCGCGCGCTGCGGCTCCGACATGGCCAGGAAGGCGGCAGTCATCTCCTGGCACGCGCACTGCACGAGCCGCGGGTTGAACTTGAAGCGCGGGTCGTGGCTGCCGCCGTCCTCGGCCATGCTTTTGATCGGGTGGAAGATCTCGGCGTCCGTCAGGTCCACGACCAGGTTCTCCAGCACGGCGCTGCGCAGCCCGCCGCGCACCGAGTAGGTGGTCACGGCCGTGGCGGCGGCGCGCGACCGCTGACCCTGCGCGTCGATAGCCGAGGCAGCGGCGCAGAAGGGCTTGGCGGCCTTGCGGATGGCGCGCAGCAGGCCCACGTCGCGCTCGCGGAAGCACAGGTCGCGCGTGTTGGTGTCGTACTGGTGCGACTCCCTGGCGGGCGCCACGGCGCGCACGAGCTCGGCCAGCGCCTCCAGCTCGGCCGCCTTCATCTTGGGGCTCTTCTCGGCCGCCGCGGCCGACGCGTTGGGTGCCACCGGGTCGATCAGCCGCGCGTTGCTGCGGATGCTGGCGAAGGCCGCGGCGCGCGAGGCCGCGCTGGACGCCGACACCGCGCCGGACGAGTACACGGACAGGTCGGCCACGCGCACGACCACCGAGAGCGCGCCCAGCGCGAATAGCAGCAGCACCACGCTCTGCACCTGGCGGCGGCGCGGCGGAGACGGAGAAGCCTGCGCCTCGGCCTCGTCCGCGGTCGGCGCGGGGGACTTGGGCGGCAGCGGCGGCGGCATGGCGGAGGGGAGAGACTTGTAGGGAGGACCACGCCCGGGGACGACTGGGAACTGGCGACCTGCGGGGTCTGGGAAGGAGATGCCGCCGGTGGAGATGATGGCGTCGGAGGTGATGGCAGCGCTTGGTGACTGACGTGTGGGGATTCAGACCGGGAGAGACCAACAGACCGCGGGTGACGACATGAGGGAAGAGGACTTGTATTTGGGGCGGGAAGGTGCCGATACCATCTCTGTCACTGATCCGGTTTAGTGCAATGAGCTGGACAACCCAACATGTGTTGCAGGCTGCAACTTGCAGCAACACATGATGTGTTGGACCAGGATCCGGCAGGCGGAGACGCAGGAGCTGCTCGCAGACTCTGCTGGGACGCATGGAATATGTATCCACGCGCTCGAGGGAGTCGCCTGCGGGTGATTCTCCAAGTGCATCCACCTCGCATGTCAAACCCGGGAGGGTGACACTGGGTCAGCGTGAAATATTGGAGCCTTGAAGCGGTGGTCACGTGGCCGCTTCTGCGTCGCCAAAAGATCGATCGACTTCACTGTCAGTGTCGCGGCATCACAGTGTGATTCACTGGGAGGACGCGCGGGAGGGATGGCGGACGCTCGCGCACCGGATATTCGCGCCGCTCCTCTCCACAATGGACCATTTCTCTAATCGACCCGCGGCTCGAACGAACCCCCTGGACTTTACACTACTCGGCGGTCCGTCGCCGGTGCTTATATCAATCCAACTTCTCGCAGCACGCCGGCTCGACGGCGGCGGCGCTCTGGTCGCGAGCAACTTGCGCGTCCTCTACGATTTGCCGACGCGGTGCTCCTCCTACTTCTCTACAGGCGTCCAAACGAAACTATTGGCAGCCAGACGTCAACGTTCTGCTCCGAGCGAGACGCTAGCTGGCGTCCACTGCCGCTGCTGCGCCGCTTTCCCTTCCTCCGTCGCCTTGCCCCGCCTCGAAGTGGATCGTGCACATGTTGCCTGTGCGCTCGTACGCCGGCCGGTTGCAGCGCGGCATGACGCACCGCTTGCCTGCGAGGCCACGACCGACAACCGGATCAGAATGATCATCACGACACGAGACCGTCCCGTGTTCAGACGCGGGAAGGCGGAACGCAGAGCGCGGCGTACCTCCGCCATGTGCCCAGCACACGCCGTTGGAGACGGCGATGGTCGTGCAGTGGGCGACGGAGCAGATGGTGCCGCCGCCGTGCGACCAACACACGCCCTTGGTCTTGGCGCGGTTCGGACAGTCGGGCACCTTGCACTTGACGGAGCCGCCTGGAGGGAGAATTCGCGAAACCATCGAGCGTTAGGTTTTGCAGAGGTCGAGATTTCGGGTGCGACGCTAGGACAAGCGCGACAGTACCGTGCTTCCAACACCGTCGCGAGTGCTTGGCGCGGCTCGTGCAGCCGTCGACGACGCAGTACTTGCTTCCCTGGTGGACCAATAATGAATGACTGGGTTGAGCGTTGTGAACGGTATCTGCAACCGGTTGACAGTTGCAGCACCTTTCTGTTGGTTGGTGTTCCGCCTGTTGTGGGGCTCGAAATCGATACCCGCGAGGCCTTGCTTGCTCTCGAGGCGGCTGCGCGCGCCTGTGTGGTGGCGAGCTGGCGCGGCGCCGCACCCGCGGCGTCCTCCTTCTCCTCGCTCTCATCTCTGTCAGGGTCTAGGTTATCGCTGCGATCGTTCTCGTCGACGGCATCTTGCTGCTGACTTGCGTTCGAGGTGTCGATCGACATGCTGGACACTGGTGGCACACCAACAGACGAAGCAGTTAGAGGCGACGCGGGCGAGCGGGCAGCGTAGGAGAAGGTATGTTGAAGGAGGAGTGATCCACACCGACCGGGACGACAGTCTGTCTGTCTGTCAAGTCGTTGAGCGGCCTCGGACTTACGCTCGAGCGCCTCCTGCGGGGTGTCGAGGATGAAGGCGAGCGCGATCTTGTTGGACGGCGACGCATCGGTGACGTCGCCATCTCCGTCTCCGTCGCGGTCGCCGCCATCCCCACCGCGCAGTTGGTCCTCCTTGCGCTCGTCCGCGTCGGTCTCGGACGGTCTGCCCGGATTGAGCAGGAAGTCGAGGTCGTTGGCGTGGCGCGCCATGCTGCTCCGTCCCTCGCCTTCCGGTGTCGGGAACCCGTGGCGTCGGTCCGCGTCGGAGCCCTGTCGCGACTGCGGAATGGAAGGCCTTGGGCCTCGGTGGGGCGGACGTCTCCACCAAGACGAGCCGGGCGAGCGAACCGAGCGAAAGACAAGCGGCGGAGGCACCGCGTCAACGAACCGTGTCCGGTGAGAAATTGCGAGACTGACTGACCAGCGAGCGGTGCGGCCTGCGCGGCTGCCAAAACCGGGGGACAGGGGAGGGGAGAGGTGCGAGAAGAACCGCGTGGAGGAGGAGGGGCGGAGGAGACCGCGGTCCGATCCCTCCGCCTGCTCGCCGGCCGGTCGTCGACTGGGCGGCGGACCAGCGGCGGATAAGGCCGAGCTCGGTGCCGAGAGCCGACGAGAGACCGAGACGCGGGGTGGGACTCGCGCCGCGGTATCTACGGGCTGGTGGGTGGACGGAAGGAGATGGCCGCGGACGCGATCCCAATCGCGATCGCGCGATTTCCGACTCACGCGGCAGGGGACGTCAACTTGTGATGCCTGCGCCTGGTCTTCCCGGGAGCGAAGGAGGGGCGGGAGACCATACCGAGGCCGACACGGATTAGGTGGAGACCGACCGAGTGCACCTGGGTGGACTCGGCGGCGACTGAGCAGGTGGAGACGCTTGCTTGTCTGCCTATCCACCCGCCGTCACGAACTTGCTGTTGGCGGTCGAACGCCATCCTGATTGCAGACAGACTCGTCGACTTTGAAGCCGCGGCTCGCATAGACAAGCACCTGGCTTGACTCATACAGCGTCGGTGCCGTCCGGATTGCGCACTCGCTATGTCGGCGGCCAGCTGGGCGTGCGGAGAGCACATGGCGGCCGGCAACGCGCCTGCGCTTTCTGCGCTCGGCGCGTCCGCCAATGAGCAGCGCGCGGTGGCCGCCATCGAGGCGTGCGCCGCTTCGAAAACACTCGTCGTTACTCATCGTGGGCTCGCCGCCCGGCTTCCCTGATTGGAATCCCCATCGAGAGGGCTGCACGCTCGGTGTTTTGGGGTGCGGGCATGTGGTCGACCACTGGTCGTGTTTGCCGCTTTCTCGGTGCACCTCTGGCGCGGCTTATGATGTGCGCAAGCGCGGGTGGAGGCGTTAGTCACGGGCCGTGACACACGGCAACAGCCCGTTTCGCGGAAGGCCCGCCGCGCAAGAGACTCCCAGCTAGATACACTTCAGCGCGGCGTCGGTCCTTGCGTGTCTGCGGCTTGTGTCGGCGCATTGAACACCATGAAGCCGGGGCAATGACAGAGTGGCAGTGGCGCTGCGACACCTGAAAGAGCCGATGATATCTTCTTGCCCCAAAATGCGCTTCTCCTGATGGCCAGTTGCAGCAGTTGCGTCTCCTCATGGGAGTGATAAAGGGTAAGTAGAACTCATGTTGTGCACTTCGAAGTACGGTCATCGTCGTCATGGCCAGCTGCATCGCCTTGGTGAGTCAACCGCGTCATTGGCCGCCGAGATTTGCGCGAACGAAGTGTCGATGCCGAAGAAATAGGGATGCGCCGCCGCGCGAACACCTGGCGAGGAAGAACTGTACAGCAAGCAGGTTGACGCCAAACAAGCGCCTTGCGCTGTGTTGAACCTGCCATGCTGCCAACCCAGTCACGAGATACGGCTCACAGCCGCGAAGGTCGACGCCAATCACCAGTGGTGTTTCACCAGCAGCAGAGGTCCCGTGCATACTCTACTGTACTATGTGCATGCATGTTGAATGGTTCGCCGCGTATCTCTGACCAAGCAGCACTGTCAGGCGCGGCCGCGAATGCACTGGCACCCGCGCCAATCGGATCAAGAATCACCGGCGCGTCTAGCACACTGTCAGACACCGTGCCAGTCATCCGCCGCGACCGCGAACTGTGCGTCTGCGGATGCCACCTCGAGTCAGGCCGGTACGCCAGCTGGGCGTGCGGAGGCGGAGCGGCCTCACTGACGGCAACGTGGTCCTGACGGGATCCCGCATGGTCCTGCGGAATGTTCCGCCGGTGATTTCAAATCGGACTAAGATCAGGTGAGTGTGTTGCAGCTCCGTCCAAGCCGAAAGTGCTGGAGTTTAGTATTGGACTTGCCCGTGATCGTCGCTGCAAGGGAGACAGACGCCTCCTCGGAGGCTGTCGCTGCGTGCTTGCGGGGCGTGGCGTGGCGTTGCGGGCGTGATCGTCAAGTTGAACGCGGCAGCAGGTGAGCAGCACGGTGGGACGGCGGGGGCTCGGGTCCCACGGTTCTCAGCGCACTCTATGGCGTCCCGGACGACGACGATGTGCGCACCGGGAGCACCAGAGCCGGGTCTCCGAGCGCACTCTCGGAGCGAGAAATGCGGCCATCGGTCGACCGGCTGGACGCGGCGGCGGACCTGTTCTGCTTGGGGAGCCTTTAGGCAGTCGAGCCATGGGAGGTCTCGAGGCGAATGGACGCGCACCGCGACGACCGCCTCGATCGAATGCCGTCCTGTGCAAAATGTGCATCGCAGCCAGCATGTGCCGAAGCGATCAGTGTCGCAGGCAAGGACCAAGGCCCCAGGGAGCAGCATCAACACGCATTGGCCGACGACCGCCTGTTGGCCAATGCGTATTGATGCTGCTCAGTGCAGTACCAACGTTTGGGGTTTTGCTCAGCATTTCTAAAGGCAGTGACTTGATTTCAGTATTATGTGTCTCCAGAAAAACATCCCGGATGTGAGAAACGTTCCATGGAAATATCTCGTTTCCGTTGACTTTCCACGGATTCTTATAGTAGAAATCTGATATTGTATTGTTGTCCATGAACTGCGACAATGCATATGCCAGTACCGTCATTCCTGTATCAGAGTGATTACCTGGCACGCATTCTCTCCCAGCAGCCACCATTCTCCTGAATTTGGGCATTGATCACCAAGCGTTCCTTCCTGACGGTCGCTGTCGCTGCCTCCACGCCAATCCTCGATCCGCGGCTTCTTGCGCACGCTTCGACTCACGCCTGTCGCCGTCATGGTCCTCGTGCGCGGCGCTCTGCTGCTGCTGTGGCTGTCGCTCGCACTCGGCGCGCGCGTAGCGGCGGTGACGGTGACCAGCACGCCGCTGGCACCGCCCGCCGACATTTTGGGCGAGCACCAGGAGCTGCAGCGCTCGTGGACGGTCGCGGACGTGGGCCCGCTGCGCGACCTGCGGCTCCTGCGCGTGCCTGGCTCTGTCTACCTCGATGTATCCCCCGAGAGCGCGGCTGGGGACGCCGTCGGCAGCGGCAGCAGCAGCGGCAGCTCGGCGGACGCCGGGAGCGAGCCCGGAAGCTGGGACCAGGGCAGTGCCAGCGCCGGCAGCGCCGCGACGCCCGGCGACAGCGCTCCAGCATCCAGCGAGCGCGTGGTGGCCCGCGTCGTCGTCTCCGGCAGCTCGCAGGCACTGATGGAGAGCGTGCGCGTGCAGGCGCACGAGGACGCGGGCGTGGCGCTGACGCTGTCGACGGACGCCGCGCACCACGGCGGCCACCTGCTCACGCAGATCTTCGTGTCCGATGCCCGCGCGCTCGAGGGGCTGCACGTGGAGGCGGGGTCGTCGTCCTCGGTCATCGTGGTCGTGGGTCCGGGCGTCATGCCCGCGACGTTCAACCTCAAGCCGGTCGCGGTCAAGGCCACGAGCTCGGGCAACGCGTCGCTCTTCTTCGACGACGACGCCGGCGTCGCCGTCAGCGCGCTGGATGTGAGCGCGACCTTCAGCGCGGCGGTGCAGGTCGCCGCGCGCGGCCCGCTGTCCATCGCGACGGCGCTGGACCTCGCCAGCTTCGGCAGCGGCGACATCGCCGTCGTGGCGCCGTCTGTCCGCTCGAAGCGGGTCGTGACGACCGTCGGCGGGTCCGGCGACGTGTACGTGCAGACGAGCGCGGCCGAGGGCGGCATCGAGACGCAGCGCATCGACACGCGCGTGGCGGGCTCCGGGTCCGTCACGCTGTCCAGGTCGGGCCACTGCCAGCACCAGGACATCGTGCTGCTCGGCTCGGGCGACGTCGAGGCCGGGTCCGTGCTGTGCGACAAGACGGACGTCATGCTGATCGGCTCGGGCAACGTGGTTGTGCAGACCGTGCACGAGCTGCACGCGACCATCTTCGCTTCCGGACGGGTCGCCTACACGGGTCGCCGCCCGGAGTCGGTGGTCGAGCGCGGCTTCTTCTTTGGCCACCCCAAGGTGGAGCACGCAACGTACGGGGACAGCAAGTACCACACGTACGAGGTGCAGCCGGAGCCGCCGACGCGCGAGGCAGCGCCGGTCGGTGGAGACTCGTCGGAGGAGGACGATGACGAGGCGTCGATGATGGTCATGGCGGCGTCGACGTTCTCGGCGTACTCCAAGAGCAGCAGCAGGGACCAAGTCGTGGCGGGGCTCGCGGTGGTCGCTGTGTGCGGTGCAGCGGTCGCTGGAGCGGTCGCGGTCGCGATGGTTGCGCACTTTGCGTACCGCCGACGGCAGCGCCGCCACCGGTACACGCGCCTCGTGTAGGCGAGTCGTGTCGGGTTTTGAAAGGTTTTGCAACGGAGCAGTCGGGTGGAGTCGTGGACCGTGACAACAACGATCACGTGTGGATCTTGACGGAGTCGTGGTCCCCGACAAGTGGGAATTGGGATTGAATGCTGCTCCTGTGCGTCTTCGAGTGACGTCTGGTCTGCTAGCAGCTAGCAGTTGCCTCCATCGGCTGCGAATAGCCGCAGGCGATTGACTGAGATTGGAATCGGCATTTATGAAAGTGATGCATTATGTGAAGTGGACTTCGTGTCAGTTTCTCGTGTTAGTTTCTTTCACTACTCCAATGGTGGGTGTCGACTGGATCGAGCTGCAAAGCGTCGCAATTGAGACGCGACTCGGTCGCTGGGTTGGTCGCGCTGGGAGTGGCGGTTGGTGAAGTCTCGAGGCGGCACTCTAAAGAGCGATGAAGGCGATCGCCGCGGCCGTCGCAGCAACGGTCGTGCCGATGGCCAGCGAAGGAGCAGCATTTCCTGACGCCGATCCAGTGCTGCTCCTCGATGGTGCGGCCGTGGTGCTCGCGGACGCATCCGCGCTCCCCGAAGCCGCAGTGGGGCTCGAAGAACTCTCCGAACCCGTTGAAGAGGAGACATCACTCGTTGACTCCTCCGTCGGTGCCGGCGCCTCCGTCGCGCTGGAGGTTTCCTCGGAGGTCGTTGGAGTCTCGGTGTTATCGCTGCTGGAGAAGTCGGACGTGGTGTCGGTACTTCCGCTCGAAAGCGTACTCGTGCCGGTCGAACCTCTGCACGCGTTCCACAACTCCTCCGCGGACCGGTACCAGTTCATCCCAGTCGTCGTGACTTCACAGTCCGAGAGGGAAGTCATCATGCCGTAGTAGAGGGTCGTGCATCCACTGTCGCACGAGTAGTCGACGGTGGCGAGCGTGACCGTGTTGACTGTGAAGCAAGCGTTGAGCAGCCCCAAGTTCGCCGCGGTGTAGTCAATGGCAACCGACTCTTGGTCGGTAGTGCACCAGTCCGCACGCGCGCCAGAGACGACGAGAGCTCCAACAGCGGCGAGGAGCTTGAGCGATTCCGAGAGGCGAGCCATCGTGGAGTGGGTAAACTTGGTAGTCGTGCTGCTGAGGTGGTTGAATTGGAAATTACGAGAAGGTGACGCGGCGCTCGACCGCTTATAAGTCTCAGCGACGTTTGAAGGCGTGCACCTTCAGTCTCAAGCTGACCAGCAGCAGACATGCTTGCGTCAAACGCGGGACGCTAACTCACGAAGGCACGAAGGCATGCGGACACAGCAACACCACACCAAGAGATGAGACCGATCACGACAATCGCGCGGTTCCGAGGTCGAATGGAGCAAACGGTTCAGGCTTGACGTGATGCCGCGATGCCCATCACCAGATGTGGCTCCCACCGACTGTTTGAGTGATTGATGAACCCAACGGATATGTCAGCAGCGACTCCGCATGGCAGGCGTTATCGTTGTTCAGTTCTTTGGGGGCAATGCCTTTCAAGGATAGAGACAAGTGCTCTTAGCAACTTTCGACCAGTCTTGATGGTCAATGTCCTCGCTGTCAACAGAGTTTCCAGGCATTTGGTGTCCGAACACTGCGAAGACTTCACATATTCGACAAAGTTCCGATCCCGGAGCACCGCCAGCGTTTCAAATCCCAAAGTGGACGCGAATAGTATTTATAGTTGGCACTTGTTCGCTTCGGCGCCACGTCTGAACTTGAATCTGCAGACACCCCGCAAGCCACAAAGCGGAAGCCGCTGGGCTCATGACGCGAGCGCGCGTGGGCAATTCGCACCAGCTGGCAGCGGCCAGCGATGCCACACCTTCAGCCCCGAAGTTTGTTATGGGACTCTCTCAACCGCTGCCAATCGTTGACTTGTCTCGAACGCTTGCGTCGACGTGGCTTTCCAGGACGCGGTATGCCCAAGCCGTGCGACTGATGCGCGCCAAGTATGCGCTCCTCACGCTGTGCTCCAAGCTGGCCGGAGTTGTGTTCGCGGTTGTCCTCTTCGTGCCTCATCGAGAGGTCCATGTCGCGTCCGCGCTCCTATCGGTGGCCGCTCTTACCTCGCTGGTATCCATCGTTGCCTTCTACTCGCTCGACGTCTGCATGCTGCTGCTTCGCAACTATGAATACTGGTTCATGAGCGTGATGAACGCGATGAACGCGGCTACTGTAATGGTAATCTTCGGTGATATCCGGGCCTTGAGCTGCCTCGGCATGTGGGGTGCAGTCCAACTCATCATCTCGATGGACGCCAGCTGTCGCAGTTCCAAGTTTACCACGAGTTTTGCGGCCACGTCTGTTCCGATGGTGCTGGCGGGGTCGGTGGCGTGTAGCTACAGGCTCATCCACCGCGCCAATTACTTTGTGATCGACATCCCAGGGCTTCAGGTCCACGGCACGAACATCGCAGCGTTCACTTCGACCACATTGGCCGTGTTCCTGACCAAGAAAGCGCTCGTGACATATCGAACGCGGCAGATACAATTGTCCCCCGGACGAGCTTTACCCTGTGCGGTTTTGACTGCGCAGCTGCGCTTGGTGCGAGTGGACGAAGTTGATGGAGGAAGGGCGGAATTCGACTTGCCTATCTTGTTTGCTGTTCAGCCGAGGTTGACGACTCGATCTGCAGCGACAGCAGTGCAACTCCGTCAGTCCATCCCTCCTTGCGTCGTGATCAACTCGTCACAATATCTACTCGCATCATTGCGACCTTCATCAAAGCTGACTCTCCGATGGGCTGCTACCGCTCTCAAGTTAGCAGGAGTTATCGGCGTGGTGCTCACGGTGGCAGCGTGGACAATCATCATGTGGTGCCCCGAGTGTGTCCGACTTGCATACGCGGTCGGGATCCCGGCTCTCGTATGTACCACGTGCTTTGCAACTGTGCTAGGCTGCTGGCATTGCAATCAGAGCTTGGTGAAGCTGGAGATGACCAGCTTCGACCTGATCTTCTCGAGCTTCCAGTACCACGCGCTCGCACTTTGCCTCTGCGACATCATGCAGTGGCGCCTGCACCTCTGTCTTCCTGTAGCATCGTGGTGGCTTTGGTACTTCGTGGTCTTCCAACTGGATTGCCTGACTCCACTCTCCAAATCTCAGCTGGGCATTCGTAAGAACGTCACACTCCCCATCAGCATCGTGGTATTGTCTGCAACCGCAGTTGTCATCGGCGTCCTCGTTACTGCAACGCATCCGATCGCCTTCGTCGACCGCACGCTTTTCCGAGTTTCGTGTTTTGGTGAACATGGGTTTACTTTGCACACGGTCGACTTTGCGCTTCAGCGGGCATTCACAATGCTCGTCTGGAATCTCCGTGTGCCATACGAGCTCGCAACATGTCCTGAAGATGACCTGATCTTTCTTCGCAGCCGGGTCGAGTACGTCAGCACGGTCCCCGAGTTCCCCGCGCCGTCGAATGCCCGCAGATCGTCGCGCTCTGGTGCTGGACCAACTCTGAGATCGTTGATCGCAACGCGATCTGTGATGCATGGAGCAGCCGGCACGAGACGGAAAGCATGATACCAGCAGCAGCAGCGGCAAGGCTTTCACATTGGTTTGGACGAGTGAGCGACGCTCGACGACTTTGTGAGGTGCTCGACAACCAGTGTCCTTGAGGCGATGGCGAGATGTCGACGTGGGCACACGTCCCGGTGGCCAGCGACAAAGCTCACTCGACCTTCGCCTCTCTGCGTTTCGGCTCCGCAAAATGCCCGGACTGATAGTCATCAACAACGACAAGAAGGCTGGGGAGGATTTGCAGCGCATGTGTCGCACCAAGCACTCGATGGGGAGCAGCGTCATACTGCCGAACTCGTAATCCGTACACTCTGTGCGGCGTTCGAACAGAGGGAGGAGTTCATGGGGATGCTCGCTCGCTTGCCTTCAAGCGTTGGACAGTGTCCACGCGCGACTGGTCAATAAATAAGTGCAACGGACGGTATCACCCTGCCCTGGAGGGCCATTCGCGAAATCACCCGCATCGACACAAACACCCCCCTCGATGCGGGTCGCATTTCTGCTCGCCTTGTCCGCGCTCGCGGTTGGCGTCGCGTCGGCCCATCCTGGCATCTCGCACCCGGCCAACTCGCCTGAGCAGCGCGAGCTCTTCATGGCCAACAGCAAGCGACTGCTGGCGAGCTGCGCCGGTTCGGAGTCTGCGCGCAGGCTCATGGAGCGCACCGCAGCCCGGCGCGCGGCCAAGACGGCGCAGCTCCGTCGAGAGCGGAGGCGACTCGACGCTGACACGGTGCTCGTGACGGGCCACGAATCGAGTCGCACCGGCCTGACGAACGCGACGGACCCGAGCGAGCTGTTTGGCTCGGACGTGAGCTGCGTCCTCGAGCCCGAGGTGACGCAGGGTCCGTACTATGTGAGCGGCGAGCTCGTGCGCAGCGACGTCCGCGAGGAGCAGGCGGGCGTCGACCTGTACGCGGACCTGCAGATCATCGACGTGAACACGTGCGAGCCCGTGGAGGGCCTGTACCTGGACTTCTGGCACTGCAACGCCACGGGCGTCTACTCGGGCGTCGTCGCGCGAGGCAACGGCGACAGCTCGGACACGTCCAACCTGGATAACACGTTTATGCGCGGGCTGTCCCCGACGGACGCGGACGGCTTCGCGTCCTTCACGACCAAGTTCCCGGGCCACTACACGGGCCGCGCGATCCACATCCACGTGCTCGGCACGTACAACGGCACGATGCTGGACAACGGCACGTACTCGGGCGGATATGCGTCGCACGTGGGCCAGATCTTCTTTGACCAGGACCTGATCTCGCAGGTCGAGGCGACCAGTCCGTATTCGACCAACACGCAGGAGCTGACGATGAACGAGGACGACCGGATCTTGACCCAGTCGGCCGAGAACGACTTCGACCCGGTGATGCAGTACGTGCTGCTGGGCGACGGCGTGTCGGATGGCGTGTTGGCATGGATTTCCATCGGCGTCGACATGACGCGAGCCGAGAAGATCACGCCCGCGGTCAAGTACACGAGCGACGGCGGCGCAGATCCCGGCTCGTCGACCAGCGGAGGCGGCACCCCGACTCCAGGAACGAGTGGTAACTCGGCGATGCACAGCGCAGATGCAAGCGGTTGGAGTGTGCTCCTTTTGCTTGTTGCTGCCAGCGCTGTTGTGGCCACGATCTGAGGGAAGAGCCACAATGGAACACAACAACTGCCTCCAGCAGCGTCTCATTCATTGGCGCGTTATCATGCAACGTCAAACAGCATCGTGCGGGTTGAGAGGAAGGCAAATCACAGCTGGCTGGCGCACTTGGTGAATGCCAGGAACTCCTCCTCCGAGTGCTCGGTCAATGATCGGAACTTGGAGTCGATGCACGAGTCCGAGGCGCGGAATCGCTGCAGCGTCGGGACATGTCCGATGATCCCCTTGATCGCCGCCACGTCCTCGATGTCGACCAGTCCGGGGACAACCGTCGTCCTGAACTCGTGCGGGATGCTCGATTTCTTGAGGATCTCGATGGATTTCAAGAGGAGCTTGGGTCGGAGCGCTTTGCCAGCGACTTCGCCGTAGCGCTCTGGGTCCGCCTTGACGTCCATGGCGATGAACGCGACAAGCTTCTCATCCACAATGCGCTGGAGCACGCTCGGGTTGCTGCCGTTCGAGTCCAGCTTCACTGTGAGGCCCTTTTCTCTGGCCAGCCGCAGGAACGCGATCAGACCAGCGTGAATCGTCGGCTCGCCACCGCAGATGACCAGACTCTTGTGCTCGGTGCTTGCCACGTAGTCCAAGATGTCGAGTGCGTCCAGGTCCTCGGTCGTCTCCTTCACGAGCGCGCTGTTATGACACCAACCGCAGTTGAGATTGCACCCCTTGGTGAATAGGATCGACGCGACAGGCTTGCCGGGGAAGTCCGTGTACGTGGACTTGTTGAAGCCGCCGACCTTGAAGTCGATGGACCGGCGCGATGCCATCGCCTTGTACAGCTTGCGCATGCTGAACTCGACCTTCTTGCCCTGGTTCCAGTCGCTCACCGGCCGGAAGTAGCCGACAATGCGCGAGTACACCAGCGCCTGCTCTCTGCATTGCGGGCAAACGTGGTGTTCGCCAACGATGTAGCCGTGAGAACGGCAGATGCTGAACGTGGGTGTGAGCGTCACGTAGGGGATCCGGTAGCTGGTGGTGATGGCTTTGACGAGGTCTCGCGCCTGTGTCCAGCTCGACAGTCGCTCCCCGAGGAACGCGTGGAAGACCGTGCCGCCCGTGTACTCGGTCTGCAGGGACTCTTGGTGGTCTAACGCGTCGAACAAGTCGTCGGTCGTGTCCACGGGAAGCATGGTCGAGTTGGTGTAGAATTCAGGCAGATCGGCGTTCGGGAACAACTCCTTGTCGGTCCGAGCGAGCTTGTAGCACGTCGACTCGGCTGGCGTGGCCTCCAGGTTGTACAGGTGCTTGGTCTCCAGCTGGAACTCCTGGAGCGCGTCCTTGATGAACTGCAGCACGGACGACGCGAAGTCCTTGTTGTGTAGGATACCGCGGCGCAGGAGGATTGTGCAGGCTTCGTTCATGCCGACGACGCCGATTGTCGAGAAATGGTTCGCCCAGTACTTCTTGGCGCGCTCGTACACGCTGCTCAAGTAGAAGCGCGCGTACGGGTACAGCTCCATGTGGGCCTCGACGACCTCGCGCTTGGTCTCGAGCGACTCTTTGGCGACCTCGAGCGTCTCTTTGATGATGTCGAAAAACCTGGGCACCGTCTTGGCTCGCAGCGCGAGATTCGGGAGGTTGAGCGTCACCACTCCGAGCGAGCCGGTCAGCGGCGTCGCGCCGAAGATGCCGCCGGCCCGGACGTGCAGCTTGCGCGTGTCAAGCCGCAGGCGACAGCACATGGACCGGAAGTCGGCCGGGTTCAGGTCCGAGTTGATGAAGTTGGCGAAGTACGGGACGCCGTACTTGGCCGCCATCTCCCACACGGGCTGGTGGCGCGGCGACTCCCAGTCGAACTCCTTGGACAGGTTGTAGGTCGGGATGGGGAAGCTGAAGACGCTGCCATTGGCGTCGCCCTCGATCATGACCTCGGCGAACGCCTGGTTGAACATGTCCATCTCTGGCTGGAAGTCCCTGTACACCCAGTCGGGGTGCGGCTGCCCCCCGATGATGACTGCGTTGTCGGCCAAGACGCTCGGACAGATGAGGTCGAGCGAAACGTTCGTGAACGGCGCCTGGAACCCAGTGCGCGTTGGGACGTTGAGCGAGTACACAAACGACTGGACGAACTTGAACACTTCGTCGTAGCTGAGCGCGTCGGCGCGGATGAACGGGGAGACGTACGTGTCGACGTTGGACAGCGCCTGGGCACCTGCCAGCTCGCCTTGCAGCGTGAACAGGAAGTTGACGATCTGGTTGAGCGCCGAGTTGAGGTGCTTGGGGGGACGGCACTGGATCTTGTTGGGGACGCCACCGAAGCCGTGGACGAGGATATCCTCCGTGCTCCACCCCGAGCAGTAGGCGCTCAGGTAGCCGAGGTCATGGATGTGGAAGCGGTTCTCGGTCGCGAACTGCCGGACACGCTCCGAGTAGACCTTGTTGAGCCAGTAGTCGGCCATGACGGTCGTCGAGATGTGCTGGTTCAAGCCCTGCAGCGAGAACGTCATGTTGGAGTTCTCGGCCGCCTTCCACGTCGTTTTGGCCAGGTACTCGTCCACGACCGGCGCCGTGATGTCCGCGAGCATCTTCATCTTGGGCTGGATCAGTGCACGGTGGTGGCCTCTGGCGCGCGAATTGTGAAGTGAGAGATTGTCCCCGCCATCTACGAAGGGGGCAGCGCTCGTGAGGTGCTTCACTGGACGCCCATGCACCAGTCCAAGGTGTATCCTTGTGAATGCATTGCCCTCGAGCGGAAGAAAAACGCCGCGTCCAAGCACCCCGTGTCAATGTCAAGACGAGAACGTGCCCACCGATCTTTGCAACCAAATCGAAAAATGGCGCCAAGAATGCAGGCATCGAGCACGAGTTGGCGCGAATGGCCACGGTCGTCCTACTTGAGGACCGCTGCAGGACACTGCGTCGCAGCTCTTTGAATGAGCCCAGTCGGAATGCTGGCCGACGAGCACAAACACAACGGCATATGAAGTGAGTCTTTTGGGGCCTCCTGACGCCATGTGTAGTGGTCGCCCTGCGTCGTGCCTCGACAGCAGCGACCAGACCAATCATCCGGTGTCGGACGTGCGAAGCTGGAGTGTGACGGGGTGAGCTGTCGCCACACCGCTCGCTCCCGCGCCACTTCCACGAGGTCGCCAATGGACTCGAGCTGAGTCGCAACATGTCGATTGTGAATGTTGTTGTCTATGGATGAGCCCGATCAGAGTGCTGGCGATGGGACCAACCACAACGGCATGAGGACTGTGCACTCCGAGCTCCCTGGACGCGCTCCGAGTTTTTCATTCCGAAGTCTGTTTCACTTGATTCGGTGTGTCAGTTGCTGTGTTTTCAATGTGACTACTAGGTAGGCATTTTTCCATCGCCGATCAACCTGATTCGACCTGAATCGACCTGAGTCACCATGGCGACGGGAACGAGAGTCAACGTCAATAGAGATTTCGGCGCCGCTGAATGCCGCCAATCACTTAAATATCGTCCAATCAGATCTTGTAATGAAGAATAGTTTTGTCCGACCAGATATCATCGAGGTCCCGACAGTTCCGGCATAAAAATGTTTGGTTCGAAGCAATTCCAAAATATGATAATACATGTGCTCGTTTTACCAACATCGAGGTCGAGTCCTGATTTGATTTGCCTTGTCCTCAGTGACACAATGCTAACCGCAGCTGCGGACGGCGACCCAACAACAAACACCTCCAAGCACCACCACCATCAGAGCATCTCCACCGGAACGGCCATTTCCATCCCAAACCCAAATTTAGAAGTCAAACTTGGCTTTTGACGAGCCAGCGGCACTGCTATTTCTCGCCTAAATTTGGCATGGTCCGCTGAAAAGGTAAATAAAACCCAAATTCGGCTGGCCGACTACAAGTTGCGCAACTGGCACTACAACTTCGGGTTCCCAGGCTCTCTGAACGACCTGAACATCCTGGAGCAGTCCCCTGTGTTCGATGCAATTATGCGCGGTGAGGCTGCCACTGTGTGCTACGAGATCAACGGTACAGTGCACTCTGTTGCGCATGACGCACCACCATAGTAACGGGTCTAACCAGCACTGTGCAGGGCACACGTACGACACTCCATACCTTCTGGCGGATGGGATTTACCCAAATTGGCCAGTGTTCGTCAAGTCGATCGAGAAGCCTCTGGGGCACAAGTACCAGCACTTTTCACGCGGACAGGAGGCGTGCCGCAAGGACGTTGAGCGGTGCTTTGGTGTCCTGCAGGCACGCTGGCGTATACTTGACACGCCGTGCCGCCTGTGGAGCGCTACCGCTATGGAAACTGTGATGTAGGCGTGTGTGATCCTGCACAACATGATAGTTGAAGACGAGTCGGTCGGCGGGATGGCCGATCCTCATTCCTACCTGTTCGAACCTTCTATCCAGCCGGGTGGCGTTGGAGTGCTGTCCGTGTCGAGACCGCCCCCGTTCACTGGAATGCCGAGCGTGGAGGCGCTAATCATGCGCTCGTCCAAACTACACGACAAGCGGCTTCACTTGCGGCTACAAAACGACCTGATTGAACACATGTGGGATCTACATGGGAAGGAGTGAGTTGCACCGAAGCTCATGTATTGAATGCATTATGCTCGATCGAGCACAATATCAAACTACAGCGCTCGTTTGACCCGGCGTGCTTGTCGCCGCTGGTGTGGTAGTTACGCCGCTTCCGTCATCTGCATCCACGAGGGCCTGCCCCGAAAGGCGAAATGGACGATCGGCGTCGTCCTCCTGACCGCCCGCGATGTTCAGCGCAGTGCGAAGCCGTTTCAAGGCAGCTTGTTTCTTCAGCAATAGGTACTCCGCTGCGATAGGATCGTCTGGGTTGCCGGTGATGCTGAACAAGCTGAGATCTAACAGGTCTTGTGCAACCTTGATGCGCATCTCGGCGTTTGCAACTGCGCGCTCTGCAGCCTTCACCTGCCGAGCGTAAAGGGCGAGGTTCGCGCGCTCCATCTTGGCCTTGCCGGCGCTTTGT